>JAATLQ010032548.1:0-14583 GCA_013421005.1 Heliconius erato x Heliconius himera
AAAAAAAAAAAAAAAAAAAAAAAAAAAAAAAAATACACAAAAAAATAATTAAAAGTTTAATTTATTACATATATCCTAATAGATAGTATTTGTATTAGGTTACGTAGCATACGAGCAAATAAATCTTAGATATATGTAAACGAAGCTAAAATCGATGTTGACTTCTCCTCTTCAAGATACATGAGTACCGTATTACCAAGAATCCAACTAAACTGCAATTATTAGTGTGCTCTACTTCCAAGGACAACAGCTAGTATATATTTGTCTTGACATCTTCTATGTCAAGGAAGTGCTCTCTTGAGGGAAGATGTGTAATTTGCTCCTTTGAAGGATAGTTAAGTTTTGAAGGCTGTTTGTTATGGTCATTGAGCTGAACATCCTGTGCTACGTGGCCTAGTTTTGAAATTCACTTCGTATAAGAATATTAAAAAAAAATCCTAGTTGTAGAATCTTTCGCCGGATTTGCGAGGTATTGCGTGTTTAGTGGTGGAACTCAATTCAACTCTAAGAAATTAAAATATTAATAAATAAAATTTTATTTCCCCTAGTGGGAATCGAATCTACAACCGTCCCGTTTATAGTCACACGCTTGTGCCACTGCGCCACGAGGGCCTCAACTATTATTACTAAACCAATTCCTACAGTAATTATAAAAATTTAATAAATAAGCAATATTAAAATCCAATCAAAATCAAATAATGGTTTTTGCCTGAAGAAATATATCTAACATAAGATAAAAGAGATCTCGCGGAAATAAACAACGGCGGCGTTGGTAGAATAAAGAAACAGCCGGAGCATTATCTTCGAATTACTTTTCTCCAGTACAGGCGGAAAATCCTACATACTAACTGATAATAAATGGAGCCATCTGGCAGTTTTCTTGGCGAAGACCGCCATGTGGTGACTTGGGAGATTAGCGTGACATGTCGTTGATAAACTCTGTGTATTATTAAAGATGGAAAAATATATTTTTTGTGATATTTTCAAGGTTTTTACTTTTACTTTATATCAGCTTCACGCTGTATTCCGTATACAGCTGGATAGCCAGAGGGAACCTAGTGTTAAAACAGTCTGTTTTTCTGTCGAATTTTTCGTGGATATGCGTGGTCTGTGACGGAACTCAACGCCGGGCTTTTTTCAAGAAATGAAAATATGATTAAATAATATTTCCCTCGAGTGAGGATCGAACCCACAACCCTCACGTTACATTCACGACTACGACGACCTTCGTCAATTTACAATATTGTCTTCCAATATACCAAGATGTTCCATTATCATCAGTTTGTTTGCAGATCTTTGATTATTCCATTTCCTTTGAAGCTTTGCATAAACTTTACTAAAGCTCCTTGCAGATATTCAGATTAAACTATATGCGCCTATTGCATAGCAGAAGCCGTCATGGCGCAGTGGTACAATCGTCGATTTCTATTCGGGGGAATGCATTCATATTTATTAAAATGTTTATTTCTTTGCTCTGGTATGAAGGCAAAAGCCCAGTGTTCAATTCCGCCACTCTACACGCAATGTTTTGAAAATTCGAAAAGTGACTTTGAGTGTAAAGAACAAGGTTTTCTCTATATGTATACTCTATTATATGCGGAATACAGTATTAAGCTGTAAAAATAAGTATTAGGCTGTAATATGCGGAATACAGTATTAAGCTGTAATATTGAATGTACTTTAAGATTGAAGTTCTACATCGCTTACTTTGTAGTTGGTATATATATCTAGGCAAAAATACAATCATAAGAAAATAAATTGCAATGAAAGCTCTAAATATTTTTATTTTTGGTTTTTTATATTTTTCAACTACACCTTAAAAAGCCTAATTTCGAAACACTTATTTTTTCGCTTTCCCGAAATCTTTCGAAATCGAATTTGTGATTTATTAAAATTAAAATGTTAATGATTAATTCCTCCGAATGGTGATCAACTCCAGAACCATCGCGTCGAGAGTCGCACATTTATGCACACGGCCTCATTGTTATTTTTAAATAATATTATTAAAAAAGCCATATAATTTTTTTTTAATTTTTTTCGAAAACTAACCCTATATTTATCTAGCCAGATTTTTTATTTTTTATTTCATACAAAACATTTACAACATACGCCAGGAAAGGTCACAAGAGGCTATTAGGCAAAATAGTTTCCATCTAATACCAGGCACGCCTGGCTAGTTCTGTAGGCGTCCGTCGTTACAGCTTAATCTTAATTGCAGTTTTAGATGACTAAATAAGACCGTATTTAGTTGAAATATCCTCCATTATATTTCACATAATACCAACCAGGTTTAACGTAATGAGGGGTTTAGGGTACCGGTTGTTTAACGCTCGGCTATAGGCTTGAGTTATGGGTGTCAGTGTCTAAATTTTAATGTTTTAGTATTAGATGACAATCTGTGGGTCCCCGATGGAAGGGTTGATGGAAGAATTATACGGCCGATTTATTGATCAGTCGGGTTACAAGGTCAGTAAGGTAGTAGGTCAGTATGGGTATGTGGTAAGGGAAAAAGAGGTTTTAGCAAAAAGTGTGACGAATGGTGGGGCGGTGAAGTGCAAGAAAATAATAATAAAATAAATAGAAAGTACTGAAAAATATGAAGCGTGAAAAGTCAGAGAATGAAAGAAATGAAAGGTTAACGAACAACTTCAAAGAAAAGACGAAGCTTTTCTCGTGCGTGAAGTTAGTGTTTCTCGAGATTACTCGCTAACCTGTAGAATGAAAGGAGTTCTTTCGAAAGATAGTGAAATTTTAACAGAGCAACCAGTTTTGCAGCGATAGGCATAATTTAATAAGGATATATATGAGGAGAAGCGGGTGTATGGATCAGATCTCTTCCTTGATTGATCACGGAAATATTCTTGGCTATTAACCAAAAAGTTGTCTGTGCTTTTCTGGACTTGGGAAAGGCATTTGACACAGTTATGAGAACGAAATTATGGGAGATACTACCCTGGTACAATGTGAGCGAACCTGTTGCTGTGTGAGCGCGGTTGTTCAATTTATATTTGGGTAACTGTCTCCAAGAAGTGAAACAAAGTGACATGGGAGTCATTGTAGGTGACTTGAGTGTAAATTGCCTGCTGTACGCAGATGATACAATGCTCATTGCATCATCAGAACGCGAGTTGCAGGCATTAGTCACCACTCCGACAGAAAGGTGTGAAAATATTGGTCTAAGCCTCGATGCGAGTAAAACAAAGGTTCTGGTATTTGAAAGAAATGAAGAAAAGATGGAATGCAAGATCAGTGTAAATAATAAGATATTAGAACAAGTGATTGAAGTTGTATATTTGGGAATATATTCAGTAGAGACGGAAGATATGAGATGGATGTGAAAAGACGTATTGCTGCTGGTAACAGAGTTAATAATGCCTTGGCTGCATTAATGATACGGTAAAATGTCAGCACTGCTGCACGTTTGGCCGTACACAATTCAGTGTTCGTGCCGACGCTGTTATATGGCAGCGTAACGTGGGTATTACAGAAAAAAAAATTAAGAAATGCTGATCGTATTTGCACTGTAGAGATACAGATACTAGCGTGGTGTAGGGGGAGACTTCGGTTGACCTTCAAGGATTCACCGAAGGGCATGTATAAAAAGGTTAATGACACTGCACAAGGTAAAAGAGGTATACAGAGACCGTAGCGTTTGGCGCTCCATTCTCTTTGACTACCCCGCTAGGGATACAGCGTAAAACTAGTTTATGATATTTAGGATACTGTTTAATTTAAAGGCATTTTCTATTGTACTTTTGCTTGTTTTTTTTTCGGAAATGGCAGAAAATTGTGAATACCATATTGGGGCACCACAAAATCTACGCAACCAAAGTTGCCAGCGACAACTAGTTCTCTAAAAAGCTCAAATTCCGAATGAATGGAACAGGACAGATGACAGCAGAAATTCCATACGACAAATATTAGATTGAGTCCAAATTTACGAATATGCCTTTTATACCTGTTATTCGATTCTCTATTTTAATAATAAATTCTATTATTTCTCCATAAGATCTACTTTTGTTCAGCATATTTTGTAAGTAATATAACTTGAACGTTGATTAATGCGACACCCAAAATCGATTCGCCGTTGTTTGAAGCGTAAACTCGATTATCGGAGTTCCGAGTCAGTAATTTTATAAATGCTAGATTTTTTCAATTTGTATGTTTGTATGTAAATTATGAATAGTATAGATTGATAGTGTGACTAAGACATGTTTAAATTTCTCATAAGAACGTCAAGGTTTACTTAAGCTTTATAATTTAGTTTTGTTTTTTCGAACATAGAGTATGTTCCTGTCCTTGGTTTTAGATTGGGAGTAACAATAAATATTATCGTACACAGGTGGTTTGACCTCATGATTTTATAATATATGCTAAGTTGGTTTGCCACACTTTCACGCCATACCCTACCACACGCAGGATGCAGTGTGAAGCTGAAAGAAAGAGAGAAAAAGACCTTTTAAAGAAAAATATTATATAAAATACTGTAACTTACGTCGCACCCGTACAGTTGGTCTCTTAAAGGCAGTTCTTAGATATGGCATTGACATCACAAGCTCGATATGCGGAGGTGGTGGAAGCTGAAAATTATTAGTATAACGATTTACTAGAAATATATCAACAGAGTATCAAAGAACTGACGATATCATTTTGACTGATAAATAAGAAGACTTTGTCTTATTACTTATCAGTAAAACTTACTATTTTTTTAAATCACTATTGTCACAATTTCAAAACGATGTTAAAACAAAACAATGTATATTTACATTTCTTCAAAATATATAATCTTGCTTAAATGTATAAACAATTTCTATTTCTTAATTTATTTTACAGTTTTAAGCCGTATCTCCCATATAGCAAAGCAGATGGAAACTAGTGCCAAGCCACTTCGTTCTCCACTTTACTCTCAAATTGGAGCCATTTTCTGTGGCGGAACTCAACGCCGCACCTTGTCAATGACGGTTTCTGACTGTGCCACGACTACCTTATTATATTTTTTTATAGTAAAACAGCTTTAAGTTGGTACGTAGTTTAATATTATCAAATTATTGTATATAAAACGTTAGAGAAAATGTAGCTTACACTATTGATTTCTTTACAGGAACATTATACTTGTAGTTTGTTACGGCGGCCAAGATAATATGTTTTTTTATATTTTCTTGAACGTCTAAAACTAACTCTTTCTTGAACTATTTTTAGAAGGCCGTCGTAGCGCAATATGATTATAATCATGATGTTTGGAAGTTCGATCCTCATTTGGAGGAATTTTTATGTTTAAATTATTTTTAATATTTTTTCATTTCCCTAAGAAATTTCCCTTAAGTCAAAGCCACCAATAAATATTTCTGGAAAAGCTGTTTTTTTTTGACATTGAACCACCTTAAAGCCTGTTTTCCACCGCGAAAGAGGTTCCTTTAAATAAAATGTATGTATTTACACCAACATAAAATTTCTGATACCTCTACCCGACTATAGGGCCCGCTTCGCTCGCGGTCGCGGTTTTCAACGTTGGCTCAAGTTATACATATATATGTAAAAATATATTTTTATTTATGTTGTATTAATTTGTTAAATTAAGTTAATAATGAAAAAATGATTTAACCTTAGAATTAACTAGTTACTTACAGTTTTTGAGATAGCTGCCATCCATTCTCTATGATAGCGTGAAATTTAAAAATGATTTTGATTAATTTAGATTAAACATAAAAAGCATACTATATAGGTTTCTATTAGTATTATAAAAAATAGGATAAGTACCTTTATTTTTTTATTATTTTTTAACTTATTTGTACGAGTATTTAAAAAAAATGTAGTCACACCTTAAAATTTTCTCTTTAAACATACAATAATTTTGGACGTAATCAGGACGCCAGTCGTGGCGCAGCGGCACGAAGTGTGACTGTAAAACCGGTTGTGGGTTCGACCCCCACACGAGAAGATGAAATATTTACTTAAATTTATATTTCCATTTCTTCCCTCTGGTGTCAAAGCTAAGCGCGGCGTTGAGTTCTGCCACTCAACACGCAATACCTCCAGAATTAGGCAGAAAGTGGGGAACGGAGTGTCTTAATACTAGGTTCGGGACGCGTGCGCGATACAGCGTGAAGCTGATCAGTATTTATGGTGCGGCTGTTACGATTTTTATAATTTAAATTTTAGTATTGAAGATTATGATAAAGTTACTCAATTGTCAAATTTAAAATGATTATTTGAGCAGAGATAATTAATATTTTGAAGTATTATTTATCAAGAACAATATTTTTAGAAAACGTATAAAAAATTAAACCCAGCGGAACTTGAACCTGCGCCTTTTTGGAACCTTTTGGAGAGTTTACAGGAGGCGCGGGATTTGGCTTTTATTTGCTTTTATAGGCATTCAAATTCTTATACATTTTCTAAAAAATAATACTATTTTTAGAATATGTACTCAATTACTCAGGGTTACCAAAATGCTATTAACCCCCTTACACATAAACAAATAATAAGTAAAACAATGTAATTTAAAAATGTTGGCTGCCGTGGTATAATGTAAAGGCTGCGGTTGTGGGTTCGATTCCCACTCGAGAATAAAGTGCCATAATGGACACCGGTGTATCTTAGCACTAGGTTCCTAGGTTATGTGCCTAATCTGCTGTTCGCTAAATAATATAATAATTAAAGATGTTTATAAAAAATGATGACAACACTAACCAACTTCCTAACATTCCATAAACTAATAAATATCACAAAAATGAAATTAATTTTTAGACAATAAACGTAATTAAAGTCCCCAGTATTTCATTAAAACATTGTTTAATAAACCGTATATTTCCGCATCTTCAGCCGTCCGACGGTTAAGCATTCCAGGAGTTTTATCTGCTTATCAGAGCGCTCCTTCGTTTGTATGCAAAAAGGAAGTTCTTGGAGTAGTTAAAATTGTAAATGACATTTTATTTCCCTTGTACCGAGAAATTCATCTTATACTTTCTTTTAAATTGTTAACTGAAGAAAATGTTGATGAATGTTGTTTGGTGGGTTGTTAATTTTAAAGCTTATTAATTAACATGAGGCCAGTCGTGGCACAGCGGCACGAGGTGTGACTGTAAAACCGACTGGTTGTGGGTTCGATCCCCACTCAAGGAGATGAAATATTTACTTAAATTTATATTTCCATTTCTTCGCTCTGGTGTCGAGATTAAGCGCGGCGTTGAGTTCTGCCACTCAACACGCTATGCCTCCAAAATTCGGCAGAAAGTGGGGAACGGAGTGTCTTAAATTAGGTTCCCTCTGCCTACCCTGCTGTGTGCGGGATACAGCGTGAAGCTGATAAAAAAAAAATTAACACTTCAGGAATTAATTTTTGTTTTCCCGCTTTGGTAGACTAAGTGCGGTGTTTAATTACACCTCAGAACACGCAATGTATCATAATTGAAGATGTTGAAATGAAAATAAACTGGAATGACTTTGATGGTGGAAACAAGGTGATTTAATTTTAAATTCTCTCTATCTTCTCTGTTATGCGGAACAGTCTATTACCAGTCAAGAAAAAAAATAGCATTAAGAGATAACTACTAAAGAGGGTACTAATAAGGCCAGTCGTGGTGCAGGGGCACAAACTATAAAATCTAACTATAAAAGCGACTGGTTGTGGGTTCGATCCTCACTCGAAGAAATGAAATATTTCTTTAAATTTATATTTTAATTTCTTCGCTCTGGTTTAGAGGTAAAACGCGGCGTTGGGTTCCGCTACTCAACACGCAATATCTCCAGAATTCGGCGGAAAGTAGGAAATGGATTGTCTTAATACTAGGTTCCAACTAGGCTCCCTCTGCCTATCCTGCTGTGTCCGGGATACTAACAAAAAAAAAAGAAAAAACACAACTTTACTTATACAAGACACTGGGAACGGCCCATTAAGTATAAAATAAAAATAATAATAAATCAGCTTCACGCTGTATCCTACCCGCAAACTAATAATTAATTCCCTCGACTGAGGATCGAACCCACAATCGTCACGTTACAGTGATATCCTTGTGCCCCTGCGCCAAAACCGCGTCAATGTGAATAGTATAGTCGATTTTATTTATTTTGAAGTCGATTTTATTTTATATTCAAAATAAACCTTATTCCTGGTAGTCATCGTTGTACGTCGAGTGAACCTGATAAGCCGCTTTCACCTAATCGGAGATATTTAATCTCGGATAGCGGAATCTCAATCTGCGCTTTACAAAGTGCAGATTGAGTCTAAATGAAAATAAACAAAATAAGTAAGCTTCACGCTGTATCCCGCACACAGCAGGGTTGGCAGATGGAATGTAGTGTTAAGTCTCCGTTCTCCCGAATTCTGGGGGTATTGTGTGATGAGTGGCGGAACTCAAAGCAGCGCTTTTGCCGGATTGAGTCTAGTTATTCATAATTTAATCTGTTTATACATAACCAGGCAGGCAGAGAATATTTTACTTTAAAAATGTAAATATTCTTCTGGATAGGACTGAAATGTAAGCTCACAATTATCTTCTGTTAAGTGTAAAAAACAAAAAAAAAAATACAAAAGAAATGTATCAATATAATGTAATTTAAAGTAAATCAAAGCATTTTCTAAGCTTTTTCCCACTTAGGTTCTTGTACTCTGAGGTTTTTCAGCTGAATTCGAAAAATGGCGTGTTGATTGGCGGAACTCCACCCAGCGCTTGTCAGAATAGGAAAATGAAAAGAAATCTCGGGTTAATGCTCTGAGAGAGAATTGTATTCACAACCATCGTTCTTCTCGTCTACAGTCAATATCAGCTGCTTTACTGTGCCGCCGTGGCCTCATATTAACTTATATTATTAAGTACGACTATCTATCATGAAATGAATTTTTAATGAATTTTATATTAAAAGGCTATGTCACGCTCGCAAGGTCGCAACACCAAATACATATTTTGCTATAAGACTATTTTCCACACGGCGATGAAACGTTGCCTATCATGGCCTATATTATTTTATTTGAAGTAATACAAGTTTTTTTTTAATTATCTTTAATAAAAAAGGTTTTTTATAATAAAAATAAACTTATAAAATAATTAAAAATAATATTAACAATTTTATTATTTTATAAACCTACAACGCTTTTTTTCTTTCTGCATATTCAATTATGAAGCCAGTCGCGGCGCAGCGGCACGAGGTGTGACTGGAAAACCGACTGGTTGTGGGTTCGATCCCCACTCGAGGAAATGAAATATTTACTTAAATTTATATTTCCATTTCTTCGCTCGTTAAGCGCGGCGTTGAGTTCTGCCACTCAACACGTAATGGCTCCATAATTCGGCAGAAAGTGGAAAACGGAGTGTCTTAACACTAGGTTCCCTGCTGTGTGCGGGATACAGCGTGAAGTTGATTTGATTTTATTTATATTCAATTATCATCATCCAGCCAGAATTTTATTATAAGACTAAGACCATAACTTCATTTTAAAACACTAAAACTTTAAAGAATTAAATTTACAACATCGCGACATTTACACGCTTACTGAAAAGCGCCCGCAAAGTAGGTCACTAATCTACTACGGTGTAATATTATTTGTACTGAACTTCGTACACGAGTCTTAAGATATTATAAAGTTGTTATTTTCCGCGTTTATAAGGAAATTTCTGAGAAAATATAGTGATAAATTACTCGTCATTCATTATAAGGCGGAAGCCTATCCATATCTAACCCAATCCGGTAAAAAAAAATGTATAGCGTCACGCTATAAATTACCACTCCATTATCTGCTTACCGCCTAAATTCGAGACATTGCATGTTGTTTGGCAGAAATCAACACCGCATTTTGTCTTTTTCAGCTCCTCATTATGAATAAATGAGTCTGTTAACAAGGCAAAGCGCGGCATTGAGATCCACTATTCAACACACAATACCTCGACAAATCGACGAAAAGTGGGAAACACTAGGTACCCTCTACCGACTCTGCTATATGCGGGATACAGCGTGAATCTAAACAAAAAGGGATTCAAATCCACAATAAATACAATCAGTCAGGTACACCAAAACTCCACAACGGCGTCACGTAACAAACTTGCTAAGTTATTTATCGTTTGTGTCGAGCGTTGAAACCGCTCAATTTGTCAGGGCCCTTAATTTTATTTTAGCTAGGCGTCGTAACGGCCGAACAGCGTCTGACAGCGGTAGAGCCTGGTAATATACTGCCTGAAAAATATACTTTACGCGACCTACGTGCCCTCGCTTTATTTATTTGTATGACATTGTATGGCGAAGTTTTTTTTTACGGCTGTTTATTATTTTGTTTGTGTACTAGTATTATGTATGAAGATCTCATGATGTTTGGGTGATGATCGTATTTTACAATCATAAAGTCTTTTTCTTGACATTAGTATTAGACATATACTTATTTAGAAAACGTATAAAAATTTGAACGTAGCGGGACTCGAACCCGCGCCTCCTGGAAACCGACCAGGTGCTCTGACCACTAAGCCATACGTTCTCATCAAGTTACGTCGAAATTTTTATACGGTTGTTACAACTTATTTATGTTCTTAGTATCTCTTTAGGGAGATTTTTACAAATTTCCGCTACCCGAAGATAATTACTAAGAATTATCGTCTAGCAAGAGAGAATGCTATTTATTAAATATTTTTTAACATTTTTAAACTGTTATTCCACACTTAGGAAAGAAAAATACTTATTTAGAAAACGTGTAAGTTATAGTATTAGACATGTTATTGTGAAAATTTGTTATTAGGTCATATTGATAAATTTGATATCAATTGACTTAAGTTAGTTTAGTCATGTATATAAAATAAAATAAATAAATCAGCTTCACGCTGTATCCCGCACACAGCAGGGCAGGCAGAGGGAACCTAGTGTTAAGACACTCCGTTCCCCACTTTCTGCCGGATTCTGGAGGCATTGCGTGTTGAGCGGCAGAATTCAACGCCGCGCTTTGACTCGACACCAGAGCGAAGAAATGGAAATATAAATTTAAGTAAATATTTCATCTCCTCGAGTGGGGATCGAACCCACAACCAATCGGTTTTACAGTCACACTTTGTGCCGCTGCGCCACGACAGGTCTTTTAAATTAAACCAGCTTCACGCTGTATCCTGCACACAGCAGGGCAGGGGAGGGAACCTAGTGGGTAGGCAGAGGGAACTTAGTTTCCCTCGACACCAGAGTGAAGAAACAAATCGAAATTTAAATAAATATTTCATTTCCTCGAGTGGAATCGAACCCACAACCAATCGCGTTTATAGTCATACTTTATGCCCCTGCGCCACGACTGCCTTCGTCAACGTCGACAATTTATCGTCGTGTACTTATATTGAAGTATACACTGTCTAAATTATTAGATAGTGCCGAGGCAAAGAACGGCGTTGAGTTCCTCCACTCAACACGCAATGCCTCCAAAATTCGGCGGAGAGTGGGGAACGGAGTGTCTTAACACTAGGTTCCCTCTGCCTACCATGCTGTGTGCGGGATACAACGTGAAGCTAAAAAAAAATTAGGTATTCAAAAAAATTAACAACGTATTACGAACGCTACGTACAATATTGTAAACATTTAAACTTATATTAATTAAAAAAAAAACACATTAACACATTGCTTATACACACTACGAGTACCTATATGTGGAAAATTACACAGAAACCGTCGAGCACCTACTTCATTATTCCTGTACTTGGTTCAGTTCAAACGTCTATGGAAATGGAAATAAAACTTGGATTTTTCATTTCCGGCACGCAAATTTGGAGAAGTCGAAGCATGTTGGTTACACCTCTCCTCCTCGCCACTTTGCCAGTGTACCAACTTTGAATTTTAAATTACGTCGACGATATGGGTAAGTTAAATGTTTAAGTTGTTTATTAAGGTTTTTTTTTCAGGTTTCGGCAGAAAGTGGGGAACGGAGTGTCTTAACACTAGGTTCCCTCTGCCTACCCTGCTGTGTGCGGGATAAAGCGTGAAGCTGATTTTTAATTTTTTTCAGGTTAATATGATGAAAAATATTTGAGGCCAGTCGTGGCGCAGGGGCAGAAACGTGTGATTGTAAGCCGACGGGTTGTGGGTTCGATCCCCACTTGAGGAGATGAAATATGTACTTAAATTTAAATTTCCATTTCTTCGCTCTGGTGTCGAGGCCAACCGCGGCGTTGAGTTCTGCCACTCAACACGCAATACCTCTAGAATTCGGCAGAAAGTGGTGAACGGAGTGTCTTAACACTAGGTTAGGCTACTGCGTGCTGGATACAGTGTGAAGCTGAGAAAAAAAATGTCGAAAAATATTTGAGGCCAGTCGTGGCGCAGGGGCAGAAACGTGTGGCTGTAGCCAAGACAGGTTGTGGTTTTGATTTTCATTTTAAGGAAATGTAATATTTAATATTTTCATTTCTTCGCTTTGGCGCGGCGTTGAGTTCCGTCACTTAACACGCAATGCCTTACGAATTCGGGGAGGAAGAAGTACATATGGCACAGAAATGACCTAAGTAAAAAAAAATGTATATATTAATTAAAGAATAATTAGGTACACTGATAAATTTGTTTATATTGTGTATTATTGTCCATATTTTAAAAGATTTTTTGAACGGTATTACGAATTTTTGAGGCGTTGCTTGAGTGGCGGACCTCAACGCCACGTTTTTGTTTTGGTACCAGAACGAATCAATGAAAATATTAATAAATTAATTCCTCCGAGTGGCATCGCCACGATGGCCTCAGATGGTAGATAGTTGATTTAGAAGTTTATTTTAATTTTATCTATTACAAAAAACAACAACTTCGTCATAATAAAAAAATGATAAAAAGATAAATAAAATAAATAAATCAGCTTCCTAGAACCTAATGTTAAGACACTTTCAGTCGAATCCTGGAAGCATTGCGTGTTGAGTGGCAGAACTCAACGCCCCGCTTAACCTCGACACCAGAGCGAGGAAATGGAAATATAAATTAAAGTAAATCTTTCATCTCCTCGAATAGGGATCGAACCCACAACCAGTCGGTTTCACAGTCACACCTCGTGCCGCTGCGCCACGACTGATAACAAAAAATCGAATTTATCATGTAAATTTTATAAAACAGATTAAGCAATAAACCTCTGGGTGGTGGTGATGAATTACGTTCCCCTTGAAAACAATCTGCTCGTATTACACGTGAGCACTTCTACCCAATTATTATAAGTAATGAGGTGAGATCGCATTACCAACGGAGAATATGCTTTCTCTCGTTCTTCGATGGTAATCATAAATAATCATAAATTACCAACAAGTGAGGCCAGTCGTGGCGCAGGGGCACAAAGTGTGACTGTAAAATCGACTGGTTGTGGATTCGATTCCCACTCGAGGAAATGAAATATTTATTTACGTTTATATTTTCATTTCTTCGCTCTGGTGTCGAGGTAAAGCGCGGCGTTGAGTTCCGCCACTCTACACGCAATGCTTCCAGAGCTTGGCGAAAAGAGGGGAACGGAGTGTCTTAACACTAGGTTTTCGCTTTGTCTACCCTACTGTGTGCGGGATACAGCGTGAAGCTAAATATCAATCAATTATCAACAATAATAATGAGAAGTGACTGTAAACGCGACGGTTGTGGGTTCGATTCCCACTCGAGGAAATGAAATATTTACTTAAATTTATATTTTGGTTTCCTCGCTCTGGTGTCAAGGCAAATGGCGACGTAGAGTTCCGTCACTCAACACGTAATGCCTCCAGAATTCGACGACAACAACATTATATATTCAACATCTTATAAAATTAACAATATATTTATATATTTTTAGCGTTTTGCCGCATTAAGTAACGGAACTCAACGCCGCACGTTTTCTTCAAAATATTTATTAAGATAAATTTTATATTTCGAGTCCAACGCTATTTCAATGTAACAAAACTGCACATTTAAAGTAAAAATAATGAAAAAGATCATTTGATACATTGGAGTGGACTCCACGAGATGTAGACACCGTAATGAGACATGTCATTTATTGCCACTATCAGCTTGTTATTGGGCATCGAGTATCTGATGGAAATCAAAGGTCACGCGCAAAAAAAAAGAAGAAAAAAGTGACGACGAGTCCATTACTCAAAGGGAAGGTGTGAGAAACTTAACATTAGGTTCCCAGGGACTCAACGCCGCACCTTACCTTGGTAGTAGAGCGAAGAAATCAAATATTAAAAAAATAATTTCTCATAAGTGAGAATTGAACCCAAAACCGTCGCGTGTACAGTCACTTGTGCCATTGCGCCACGACTGGCTTCATTACTATTATTTATCTAATTATACTATATTCTGTTAACTGTCGACCGCAACCACTCACGCTATAAGACAATGTAGATTACGGGTTCATTCACCTTGATAAACTTTAAAGGGCTTATAATTCATTTGAGTGACTTGTCACTGAACTATGTAATTTACGTACGAGAGATTTCTGTAAACATAATAATTACTGATTAAGTTATTAATTAAATTATTAACTATCCAAAGCTCGCAAAATTCGCGGGTTCAAATCCCGCTACGATCTAGTATTTTTCTTTCCTAGTGTGGAATAATACTTTAAAAATGCCATAAATATAAATCTTGTGTTATTGTCAGCCGAGCTTGATTATAAAGTATTTGTTT
>JAATLQ010032549.1:5718-17769 GCA_013421005.1 Heliconius erato x Heliconius himera
CAGTATGATGATGAACGTATATTTGCATTATAATTTAAGTAACATGTACACGTGTTATTTTAAATTATTAGGGTTCCGTACCTCGAAAGGTAGAAACGGAACCCTTAAAGGATTAATTTGTTAGGCGTCTTTCCGTCTGTCCGTCTATCAAGACCATTTTCTCGAAATCACCTGAAAGTATCAAGCTGAAATCAATATCACATATTTAAGTATATGGTTCCTGGGAGCACATCAAAAATCAAACTTCTAAGTCAACGCAATCCAGATTTGAACTTTTATGTTTCGATTTTGCTGGATTTTATTTAAAGGCATTGTGTGTTAAATGGCGGAACAGAACGCCGCGATTTGACTTAAAAGCAGAGCGAAGAAATTAAAATATTAAATATTTCATTTCTTTGAGTAGGATATCTAATTCAAAATCAGTCAGAAAAATGGAATCATATAATAAATAAGCTCCAATAACGATACTTAAAGAACTAACGAAATGAGTTTAAAAAACACATTTTAAAATTCATATAAGGCCGTATACGGTAAATGGCTGGGACAGTACCTGTCTGAATCTAATATTCACCAGTTCAAATCCAAAATTATACCGTATTAGTATATTTTCTAGCATCTTTCTCACTATCCTTAATGTATGTAGAAATGAAACTGGAATAAACCAACAGTCGATACAACGTGAACTGGATACAAAAACTAATTTCTTAGGAAAAAGCGGCGACCATGCGGAAATGGCATTGTGAATTTGATTAAAAATAACTGAGAGCTAGCTTTGTTTTTTTTTATTGAAGTCTCGGGTTTTAACGTTGATACTGTATAAGGAAATTTTCATACTATCAGTATACTTTTTATTTGACGCCGTATTCCGCACACAGCAGAGTAAGCAGAGGGAACCTAGTGTTAAGACACTCCGTTCTGCTCTGAATTTTGGAGGCACTGTGCCTCGATAGGCCTATTAATTTTTATTTTCCTATTATTTATGTCGTAATATACGAAAATAGCTATGAATATGCTAAACGATTAAATAAACATACATATTGTATACACTAATATTATAGAAGTAAAGCTTTTTGTTGGTTGAATGGGCTTACATATATAGGAAACGACTCGTTATATTATATATATATTTTTTGTAATGAGTAATTAATTTGTGGTAAAAGAAGGATTTATGTGAATCGTTTCAATATAATCCGCGGTACACCGATATTCTCGTCAGAGATACCTTCTGCACAGAGAGTGTGTCATAGGTGATAGTTATTACTATTGCAAGACGCAGGTAAAGCCACTAATGGACAAAAGAGAATGTTTCCGAACATAAATCATAGCTGTTATATACATGTTCATGCTAGTCATGGTACAGTGGTCAAAGCATGTAACTATATAATACGACAGGTTGTGGGTTCGATTATCATTCGAGAAAAAGTATTATTTAATATTTTAATTTCTTTGCTCTGGTGTCGAGTCAAAAACGCTGTGTTGAGTGAAACATAATAATAAAATACTGCCCCTACAGTGCATCAAACATACAACTAAAAAATCTAATTTCTGTAAACACTTGTGTTTAAATTAGATTTTTTAGTGAATTACAAACTTAGTTTACTTAAAAATACATAACGCAAAAAACATATCTGATATCAAAATTGTAATTTCATCATTTGTGTCATATATTTTCTTCTATTTTTCAACTCGAGCTTTGTGCAAGTATCCAACATTATTTCGTATTATAACTGTAATCTCTACACTTTTACTTTATAATTTTTTTATTTATTATTTATTTTAATATGTAGTATTTACTACATAATAAAAAAAATCAAAACGTTATATTTTTTATTACTTTTTAGGGTTCTGTACCTTTTAAGGAAAAAAGGGACCTTATAAGGTCACTCTGTTGTCCGTCTATATGTCTGTCTGTCAAGAGCCTTTAGCTCAGAAGAGCTTGGAGATATCGTGTTGAAATTCAAAATATATACTCAGATCTGCGGCCCCATTATTTTCTTAAAAAAAAGTATTTCTAAATTACAAATGTTAAGTATATGACTTAACACATAGCAGAGTCTTGCACACAGCAGAGTAAGCAGAGGAAACTTGGGAACCTAGTGTATAACGCTCCGTTCCCAATAAGATACTTTCGTTCACGATTTCCGCCGAATTTTTGTGGCATTGTTTGTTGAGTGGCGGAACTCAAAGCCTTGCTTTTCCGCGTTACCAGAACGAGGGAATAAAAATATTTAATTTTTCATTGGGGAACGGAATGTCTTAACACTACGTTCCCTCTACCTACCCTACTGTGTGCGAGATACAGCGTGAAGCTGATTTACTTTTAAAAATTTTCATTGCCCTGAGTTGAAATTGAACCCACACCCGTCGCGTACACAGTCACACGCTTGTACTCCTGCCTCGACGGCCCCATCAATATTATTTGAGAATACATGAAAATTTAGGTTTCAAATAGATAATGAGAATGCTAAAGCGAATTCTAATACCACCAATACACGACTGCTCTGTATGCAAAGTTCCTCTGGGAGAGTATTTGCGGGATGATTAGCCGATAGACCGTTGTTATCGGAACTATAACACTTATTTCGGTGTATAAGGTCTCATATCTACGGACCAAATGCAACACGCTCAAAATGTATATTAAAATGTATATTATTTACTGTTATTACTGTTGAATTTATATTTTGAGGGCAGTCGTGACGCAGGGGCACTAGCGTACGTCTGTATTAGTAATAGGACGTAAGTTCGTTTCCCACTCGAAGGTGGTCCCACTGGTTGCGTAGTGAGGCGTGGATTTGAGTTTCGTCAATCAACACGCAATGCCTCCAAAACTCGACGGAATGTCAGGAACGGGAGTCGGGAAAACGAAATAGTGTGTGTATGTGCGGGATACCGCGTGAAGCTAAAAAAAAATATTTAATCTATTAAACGCTAAGAACAGAAAAATATTTCAGAAAATTTTAACGTAGCGGAATTCGAATCCATGCCTCTTGGATGGTTACCAACATGCACGACTTCGAGTCCCTACGCTACGATCAAGTTTTTTATCAAATACCATCATGTCAAAAAGTGCATCAAATTAATGATAATTATTTTTTACATTTTTGAAGTGTTGTTCCACACTTAGGAAAGAAAAATACTATTAGAAAACAAATAAAAATTTGAAAGTAGCAGGATTTGAACCCGCGCCCCTTCCACAATTTCCAAGAAACGCGAGTTCAAATCCCGCTACATAGTATTAAATTAAACAATAATAAAATTAATTAAAACTTGTAGTCATCAGCTTGGAATAAAAAAGAATTTTATTGCATTTTATTTTAAAGTTTACCTTTGGCGTTAATGCTAACAGAAAATATTATGAATTCTGAATTACCATTATATTATATAATGCAAGCGTTCTAGCCGCCGCATTTGAACTTTCACATAAACCTCTAGGCAGAGTAAGCGTGAGCTTAACATGTCTACACTAAGCTAAGTACTAAAACAAAATAAAAAAACAGAATTTATTTATATATTTTTCTCTTGCTTTGGTTTGTTGAAGATATATTTTTTGTTTTATATTAGAGATAGATTGTTTACTGCATTTGCTTGTAGAGAGGTTAGGGAGTGTAGGGAGCACTAAAACATGAGGGACTAAGGGAAGTGAGGGAAGAAGGGGTTTTCGATTTTACGTCTTAAACCACATCCAAACAAATAAAGTTCCGGGCGACTTGTAGTATATGACTAAATCAAAAAAAAATCAAATCAGCTTCCCGCTGTATCCCGCACACAGCAGGGTAGACAGAGGGAACCGAGTGTTAAGACTCACCGTTCCCCACTTTCTGTCGAATTCTGGAGGCATTGCGTGTTAAGTGGCAGAACTCAACGCCGCGCTTAACCTCGACACCAGCGATTATAATTATAAATTTATGCAAATATTTTATCTCCTCGAGTGGGGATCGAACCCACAACCAGTCGGTTTTACAGTCACACTTCGTACCGCTGCGCCACGACTGGCCTAAAATATGTATATACATGTGTGCATTAGATATTGTGGCGCAGTTAAAAAGCTAATTATACTCGTTTTCTATATTTAAATTTGGATTGTTTATACATTATATGACATAAGACAGACAGAGTCAAAGAGTCGCTAAATAAAGACCAAAAATTATAGTTAGAAATAATAAAAGAAAAACACGGTTTTGTATAAACACTAAGAAGTGTTAATTTGAGGCAAGTCGAGGCGCAGGAGCACAAAGTGTGACTGTAAACCGTTGTCAAATGGTTGTCGGTTCGATCCCCACTCGACGAAATTAAATATTAATTTAGAAGTTATATTTCCATTTCTTCGCTCTGGTGTGGAGACAAAGGGCGGCGTTGAAATCTGCCACTCAATACGCAATGCCTCCAGAATTCGGCGGAAAGTGGGGAACGGAGTGTCTTAACACTAGGTTCCCTCTGCCTACCCTGCTGTGTGCGGGATTCAGCGTGAAACTGATTTTTAAGTATTTTCTTTATTCAAATTAAAACTAAGATAAGTAAATAAAAATATATTGCAAGTAAAAAAAGTATGGGGTGCTTCTTAAATATCTTAAATGTCTATTGACCACATGCACTTCAAAGCGTGCAATCGCGAAGAATTATTCGAGAATAAAAAAAATTAAGTCACCGTAGTTAAAAAAAATCTAACACCCAAACAAAACACAAACATCGAATCCTAACGTCAAGCATGTTATACAAATGGCCGTCCATTGGACGTCCCACATTTCCGATAAGAGAATTTCTTTGTTTTTCCTATTGTCAAATCAAGATTATTTAAGGATATGTTCCGCTCCAGTGGAGTCCCAACAATTCGTTTTGGCTACTTTCTTTCTATTTATCGCTTTTCTTTTGTATGTAAATGGAAATTCTTTTTAATTTTTGTTTTTAAGATGTCGATATCTTAACTTGAGGCCTTTGTAGCGCAATGGCACAGCGTCTGACTGTTATTGTGACGGATTAAGGTTCCATTCCTCTGACAGAATTAATTATTTTTAATATTAAAATTATATAATTGGACGAAAAGTGGGTAACGAATTGCATTAACACTAGGTTCTCTCTACCTACCATGTAGTACGCTGTATCCTGTATATAGCATATACCTGATAGCATATACCCAGCTTGTAGCTAAGAAAAAAAACTTGATATTATCAGTCGTTACGTTAAAAATTTCGAAAACAGCAAGGACTTAACAATACCCGCTAATAAATCTTCAAAGCGTGCAATCTCGAATTCTCGAATTAAAAAAATTAAGTCACCGTAAATAAAAAAATCAACACGTAATGCCTCCGAAATTCGGCTGAAAGTGGGAACGGAGTGTCTTAACACTAGGTTCTCTCTGCGAACCCTGCTGTGTGCGGGATTCAGCGTGAAGCAGATTTTTAAGTACTTTTTTTTTATTTAAATTAAAAATAAGATAAATAAATAAAAACATATTGCAAGTAAAAGAAATGTGGGGTGCTTCTTAAATAATCTATTGACCACATGCACTTCAAAACGTGCAATCTCGAATTCTCGGATAAAAAAAATTAAGTCACCGTAATTAAAAAAAATCAACACGCAATGCCTCCAGAATTCGGCAGAAAGTGGGGAACAGAGTGTCTTAACACTAGGTTCCCTCTGTCTACCCTGCAGCGTGCGGGATGTAGCGTGAAGCTGATTTTTTTAAAATCTAAGACCCAAACAAAACACAAACATCGAATCGTAACGCCAAACATGTTATACGAATTGCCGTCCATTGGACGTCCCACATTTCCGATAAGAAAATTTCTTTGTTTTTCCGATTGTCAAATCAAGATTATTTAAGGATATGTTCCGCTCCAGTGGAGTCCCAGCAATTCGTTTTGGCTACTTTCTTTCTATTTATCGCTTTTCTTTTGTATGTAAATGGAAATTCTTTTTAATTTTTGTTCTGAAGATGTCGATATCTTGACTTGAGGCCGTTGTAGCGCAATAGTATAGCGTCTCTGACTGTTATTGTGACGGATTGAGGTTCAATTCCTGATGGAATTAATTATTTTTCTAATTAAAATTTGCGACAATTACTGCCGTGAAAATTAGACGAAAAGTGGGTAACAAATTGCCTTAACACTAGGTTCCCTCTACCTACCCTGTAGTACGCTGTATCTGTATATACCTGATACAGCGTGTAGCTAATAAAAAAAATCTTGATATTGTCAGTTGTTACGTTAAAAATTTCGGAAATCAAGCAGAAGTAGCAAGGACATCAAATTACGCGCTAATAAATCTTTAAGTGATTTCCCTTCAATATGTCTCATGATTAATAATCACAAAAATCAAAGAAAGCTTTTTAATAAAAACTTTACTTTGAAAATTGAAAACAAGAAACATTCTTAGTGCCGCTGCGCCAGTCTTGGCGCAGCGGCACTAAGTGTGACTGTAAAACCGACTGGTTGTGGGTTCGATCCCCACTCGAGGAGATGAAATATTTACTTAAATTTATATTTCTATTTCTTCGCTCTGGTGTCTAGTGGTTCGGTCGTTTCTCAACAAGCAATTCCTCCAGAATTCGGAAAAAAGTAGGGAACGGAGTCTCTTAACACTAGGTTCCTTCTACCTACCCTGCTGTGTGCGGGATACAGCGTAAAACTGTTTATTATTTATTATTCTTAATTTCTTACCTTACTTCTATCTCTCCTCCAAATCTATAAACAATCAATTCTAGATAGTATCTCTAATTTTGGTCTACGAGGCATAAACTCAAAGTGCTGAGGAAACAAATTACTTGGTGCTATTGAGAAAATTAATAATGCTTGTGATTAATTATTTCGGAGGGCCTCTTTGCTGTTAAATATTGTTTCATCGATACATTTTCGTTCTAGCAATATTGATCAGAGATGAATTATATTTTAGTAAGATTATGGGATGGATACGCACTACTGTTTTTTTTTTGCCTTCTTAGCTTCACACTATATCCCGCATATAGCAGTAGGCACGGGAAACTTAATGTTAAGGCACTATACCCACTTTCCTATGACAGAAAGTGGGAACCGGAGTGTCTTTTTGAGGCAGTGCGTGTTGAGTGGCGGAACTCAACGCCGCGCTTTACTAGTACTAGTAATTCAGTGCATGCTATGCTATGTTATGCTATTTTATGTCCCAGCTCCGATGTATGTAGTAGTGTCCGCCTATGGTTCTAATACGTTATTCGACCGTAGATAATACTCGAGATATGACTGTGGGGTGTGTGCCGTTTGTTTAACTTATTGGCCGCCTTTTAGTGCGCTGGATCCAACAACTTATATTGATCTTACAAATCAATCAACATCAAGAATCGCTACCCTAATACAATTTTAATATAAACAAACATAACAAGTACCTTCAGAAAGATCACATACAAACGTCCTGGAGGGTTCAAGAAAGTCTTTATTTTTATTAATTTATTTTTAGTAGTTGACTTTTGAAATAGCCGCGTATTATTCAAACAATATTTCTAGCTTATTACGTTTTAGTGCCTCAATAAGCCGTTAGTGCGTAGATACCTTAACTTTTGGTCCCTTATCGCTAGTCACTTTATAATAAATTATACCTCTGCTTTATGTTAGATTTAAATTAAACGTCCGCTACAACAAACAACGTGAAATGAGTTTTTGACTTAGAGTCTATACCGGCCTACTATTACTGCTTATACGAAGATAAAAATTGGTTAGTCCCTACGTTTGAGTTACTACAAGTTGATTAAGTACATCGGATACTTACATAATTATGTATATATTATTACAGAATTTACTTTTAGAAATCTACATTTGAGTCGCAAATTCCAAGTATTGCTTCAAGTTCTTCCTCCTGCAAAGTAATGGGCCCATACGATTGGTACACGGAATTCATAATATTTTTTTTAAAGCTCGACTATTTATTCTTAAAAAAATCGTTGGGACATTGAACTTTGTGTGAAGACACTCCGTTCCCCGTATTCCGCTCAATTTTTCAAAAACAGTATGTGTTGAGTGGCTGAATTCAACTCCACGCCTTTTCGCAATCAATATTATAAAAAAATAGAAATTGTTGACATCTACGAGCTGTAGATATTGTCTATATCAGAACCATAATTAAAATATTTAAATTTTTAGCTAATAAAATTATTTGTTACTATTACTAATATTATAATTTTATTATTTTTTTTCCAACTGATAATGAAAAAAGAAATATTTTAGGTTCATTAAGTTCTTTTTCACCTATCCTACTTTACAAATCCAAGCACTATAACTAATAACAAATTGAAACATCGATATTAACAAAAAAGACCTCATAAAAATATAACATATTGTTAAATCGTTCAGTTTCAAATTGAATATTTTCCATGAAAATTTCGTATCACAGATTTCAATATCGAAATCTTTCTCTGTCTTCCTGAAACTTTGAAATTGAAAACAATACGTCGACAACCGGTACGAATATCAGTAAAGTAAAGTTCTTTCGTCTTTTGTAAGTTATTTTGTGTTCACGAGAGGTTTGCTAACTGATAAAATAAATATTATATTGTTTCTAGTTTAAGTTTAATATTAAATGTTTTATTTTTATATAGTTTAATTTTTTTTTCAAAGTGTGAATTTTATATTTTAATAAGGTGCTTTTTGGAATCACGTTGTACCCTGCATTTAGAAGGTCATTGGGAACCTAATTTTATAATACCCCGTTCTCCACTTATGTCCTCAGACAATGCATGATGATTGATATCTATCGTAATTTTGCTGGATTGAATAAAATAAACTTTGAAAAAATAAATCAGATTCACACTGTATCCCGCACAGTAAAAATAGGATAGGCAGAGTTTCCTCTGCCTAGTGTTAAGACACTCCGTTCCCCACTTTCCGCTGAATATTTCGGGACATCGTATGTTGAATGGCGTAAATAAATGCCAGGCTAAAAGAAACTATAATATTATTATGCAAACTGTCTAAAGGTTAATAGCTAATATTAATGGGTTTCGCCGTTTAGAGATGAAACAGATTTTTCATAGTATGGAGTAACTAAGGACTATTTTTTTTGTTATTTTTGCTTACGCCACTATATGGGGAAAAAGCAAAAAAGAATATGCCCATCGGGACTTAAGAGTATAAGCATGTGACTCTAAAGACGACGGTTGTAGGTTCGATTCCATTCGGAGGAACGAATTATTTTTATTATTGGTTTTATTTCCTCGCCCTGGTAAGGAGGCAAAGCGTAAAGTTGTGTTGCGGCACTGAATACGCAATGTCTCAAGAATCGAAAAGAGAGGAACGCACGTGTCTTAACACTAGGCTTCCAGGTTCACTTTGCCAACCGTGCCAGGTACGGGATGCAGAACGAAGGAAAAATTATCATAATATATAAATAAAACAAAATAAATCAGCTTCACGCTGTATCCCGCACACAGCAGGGTAGGCAGAGGGAACCTAGTGTCATATAAGACACTCCGTCCCCCACTTTCTGCCATATTCTGGAGGCATTGCGTCTTGAGTGGCAGAACTCAACGCCGCGCTTTTCCCTCGACACCAGAGCGAAGAAATGGAAATATAAATTTAAGTAAATATTTCATCTCCTCGAGTGGGGATCGAACCCACAACCAGTCGGTTGTACAGTACACTTTGTGCCACAACTGGCCTCAATAAATATAAATAATTTAATATTATTTAAAAGATATATAATAATATATCTTTTAAATAATATTAAAATAATTACTTACAAAATAATAATAAAACCTGCAATATATATTTTTATACAGTATTATTATTACGAAATACATATTTCACAAGCTTACTTTATTTCATCAAAGTATTATCCCATTGAGGGACCAATTAATGGGCATCCCACGTTCCGTAAAACCCCAATTTATTACCATGCAAGAGTCTTTTATGAATGTTCTTTCATTTATTCATCTTAATGCATCTCTCACATTTGAAAAGTAAAGAAGTAAATATATATATTTGAGGTGGTGATGGCGTAGCGGTACATAGTCTTCATCATAGGTTGTGAATTTGATTTCTTTGAGCAAATTATTTTTTGTCATTTCTTCATGTTGGTAGCTAGACAAAGTAAGAGTAGATATCCATCGTCGACGCAATATTTTGAAAATTGGGTGGTGCATGAGGAACAGAGTGTCTTTACTCTTAAAACAGAGTGTCTTCACTCTTCCCGCTGATTGTTATATTTGAGGTACAGCATAAAGCTAAAAAAATATCTTAATAATTTATTTTTTTCCTTTGTATCTTTTCTACTTTTGTTTAATTAACCTCATATAATTTTCATACAATATATTAATCTATATATATGAAAACTGCTTTGTTTTTTTTATATTTCATAGTAGCTTGAAAACATAATAATCTACTAAAACTAAATATTAACCTTATTTTGAGGCCAGTAGTGGACATCAAGGCAAAGCGCGGTGTTAAGTTTCGCCACTTAATACGCAACATCTTCAGAATTTGGTGCAAAATGTGGAATGGAATGTATTAACACCAGGTTCTACCTACCCTGCTGAGTGCGGAAGACAGCATAAGACTGAAATAAAAAATAATATCACTGAAAAGTACATCTACTTAGCATCTATCGCTTACTTTATAAGATAATAACGGTGAAGTCCTTTGGAATCAATTGCGATAAACAGGTCACGAACGTCAATCAATCTTTCACAGTGACAAATGAGATATTCTTATAAATTAAAATGTAATAGGGAAGTGGCCAGTTGTGGCGCAGTGGCACAAATATGACTGTAAAACTGGTTGTGGGTTCGATCCCCACTCGAAGAGGTAAAATATTTACTTAAATTATATTTCCATTTCTTCGCTCTGGTGTCGAGGACAAGTGCAGCGTTGAGTTCTCCAGAATTCGGCAGAAATTGGGGAACAGAGTGTCTTAACACTAGGTTCCCGCTGCCTATCCTGCAGTGTGCGGGATACAGCTTGAAGCTAATTAAAAATGTTATAGAGCTGGAGTCAGATCAAGTCAGACTTTTAATTACATTATAAAACTTGAATGGTTCATTCATTCATTTCATACCAGTGCATAATGTATCTAACACCGATAAGTACTATTCAGAATTGCAGAATTTCGAAATATATTATTAAATGACTTCGCGACTTGGAACGTTAAAAATAATCCTTAGGGGGAAATAAAAAAGACAATTTTTCAAAATTATGGAAACAAGAAAAAACTAAAATTTATATTTATATGTCGTAGAGTCCATGGAAACAAAGTTATGTCAACCATAATAGGGGAAATTACCTAAAAATATAGACTAAAAAGGGAACCTTTTAGTAATCTTAACGGATATTAAGTACACTCTATAGAAATACTATATTGTTTTAGAATTTTTTAAACTAATACGATTCTCAATATTTTTTTCATATTTTAATGTCATCGGAACCAAGCTCATGTTGGTAATTTTCAAGCATATTTTACAGGTCAAATGCAAGATTTTTTGACATATATAAGAAAATAGATGTGCTGTGATATTATACATGAAACGAAAGGAAATACAGGAATAAGAGAAATTAGTAAAGAAACTTGAGTATTAAGCATATTACTTCAAATGGATCAAGCCCGAATAAATTATCAAATAATCGTCTTCCAGTAAAAAAAAACATGTAAATTTATATATATCTATATATATAAAAGGACTTGTGCTGACTGACTGAGGTAAGACGCACGCAGAGCCGTAACCGCTGTGCGTAGAAACGTGAAATTTGGGCAGATGTTTATTTTCATATTCTGGACATCCACTAAGAAGGGCATTTGAAAAATTTTAACCCTAAAGGCATGAAATAAGGGTGGAAAGTTTGTATGGTAAAAAATTTTTATCTGTACCGATTTTTATAAAATTTGAAATTCAGACTCTTAAAAATATTTCATTGAACACGTGTTTCATGGTTTTTAAGAATTCACCCCCTAAGGGTTCAAATAAGGGGTTGAAAGTTTATATGGAAAAATCTTTAAATTGCCACCGATTTTTATAAAAAATTAAATTCAGACTGTTAAAAATATTTTATTGAACACGTGTTTCGTGGTTTTTTTAGAATTCACTCCTAATAAGCGGGC
>JAATLQ010032549.1:17779-32365 GCA_013421005.1 Heliconius erato x Heliconius himera
GAAAAATATTTCATTGAACACGTGTTTCATGGTTTTTAAGAATTCACCCCCTAAGGGTTCAAATAAGGGGTTGAAAGTTTATATGGAAAAATCTTTAAATTGCCACCGATTTTTATAAAAAATTAAATTCAGACTGTTAAAAATATTTTATTGAACACGTGTTTCGTGGTTTTTTTAGAATTCACTCCTAATAAGCGGGCGAAGCCGCGCGCGCCCTCTAGTATATATATATATATATATATATATATATATATATATATATATATATATATATATATTAAAAAAAAATTAAAAAATACATTAAACTTAATCGCAAATACATTACATATCCCATTCAAAATTTACAACGTAATTTAACACCGCCATAACAAAATGATGAATGTCAAAATGGCTCGTTATCTATCTACAACATTGGACTCTATCGTGAGTTATATGGTATACTGAATTATGTTTTATATGTTGTGCGCGTCGATTTATTGGCCGATACGTTTGTTTACGGTCCACGGGAATATAGTAATTATTGAAATTTACTGTTTGTATCTTTTGGGCCGTACGAATTTGTAGTAGAATATATATGAGTATGTATATTCGTATACGAGTGTAAATATATAATGTCAAAGACCAGTCATGGCGCAGGGGCAGAAAGTGGGACTGTAAAACCGACTGGTTGTGGATTCACACTCGAGGAGATGAAATATTTACTTAAATTTATATTTCCATTTCTTCGCTCTGGTGTCGAGACAAAGCCCGGCGTTGAGTTCTGCCACTCAATGAATCCAGAATTCGGCCGAAAGTGGGCAACGAAGTGTCTTAACACTGGGTTCCCTTTACCTACCGTGCTGTGTGCGGGATACAGCGTGAAGCTGATGATGTGTTTAAAAATATATATATAAAAAAAATAAAGACAAATGTGTATACTGCAGCGTAGGGGCAGAGGGAACATATTGATAAGACATTCCGTTCCCCACTTTCCGCCGAATTTTTCGAGGTATTGCGTGTTAAGCGAAGAAATGAAAATCTTAGGAAAAAATAATAAATTACCTCGTGTGGGGATCGAACTCACAACCGTCGCGTTTCAGTCACACCCTTGTGCCACTGGGCCACGACACGGCCTTGACGACGGATTTTTAAATATATTATAAAATCAGGATCTTTTTTTTTTATTTATATTTATATTTTAAAACTAGTCATCTTTCGCATTTTTGTTTCTGTGGACTTTAAGACGTAAACGTATGAGTGCTTTTTTCCGACATGAAACTCCGTTCCCAATTATTACACAATTTTCGAGATATTATTTATTAAGTGGCAGGACTCAACGCAGTGTCTTACTTATTATCAAAGTGAAGAAAATAAAATAATTCCATTACCTGCATATTTATCGCTAGTTCAAAAAAATCAAAAAAGTATAATTACAAGTACATACGTTTTACAGAAATATATAATAAGCAACGCTCTACTGCAAAGCGCTTTGAATGTTTGACAAGGCTCATTAATTTTCCTCCATAAAATAAAATGAAATGGTGGTACGTTACATGGGACGCTTAACCCTGTGAGTGGTTTCATGTCATTTTAAAATATATGCCGTGTTTTTTTAGCTTCATACAATATAGAGTAGGAGAGCTAGTGTTAAGGCACTCCGTTTCTCATTTTATGGCGAATATTCGGAACAATAAATTGGGCATACAAGCTGAATTAGACCATTTCATTTATGTATTTTTTTAATTAAGTTTAATTATATATAATATATATTTTTAAATATAAGTATATATAGCTTCTCGCTGTATTCCGCACATAGCAGGGTAGGTAGGGGCAACCTAGTGTTACAACACCATTCTCCGCTTTCCGCCGTCATTTCAAAACGTAAGGTGTTGAGGACCGTAAGGAGTGGCGGAATTTCACGCCGCTCTCTGCATCGAGCAAAGAAACTAAAATATTAAATATTTTAATATTATGTTTAATAAGAGGCTTAATGTGCTTTTGGGCTTGGTGCCTTAGTGTTGCTACTGTATTATAAATAATTTCTGCGAGAGAGAGTATCGTGGTTTTGCTGCAAATGAAGTACATACTGGGGGAAATACTGTCACAGAAATATTTAAGTTTCGCTTTTGTTCAGTATAACCTTGCTTCTCTAATTACAAATCCCACAATTGGTAATGTGTCTGATGGCCACTTGGATGACGTAAGAATATTTAGGATAAATTAAGGACCTTTTCCAAAAAAATATTAATTTATTTTAGATTTTTCAAAATGTTAGGCCAAGTGACCCATAAGTAAAGATGGCATATCCCGCAATCTGCCTAATTCTGGAGGCATTGCGTCACCAGAGCTAAGAAATAGAAACACGCTGTATCCGACAGAGGGAACCTAGTGTTAATTCTGAATTCTGGAGGTATTGCATGTTGAGTGACGGATCTCAATGCCACGCTTTGTCTCGAAACCAGAGCGAAGAAATGGAAATATAAATTAAAATAAGCATGTCGTCCTCGATTGGGTATCGAACCCACTACCACTACCAGTCGCGTATAGATATACACTTTGTACCCCTGCGCCATGGCCTCTATAAAGAAAAGAGTGTAGAGCGTGGAGCGTTGAACGTTGAGTGTTAAATATAATTTTCGAATTAAATACTTAGAACAAGTATAAATATATCTTGACACTATTATTTTAGTGCCACAATGTCACAATTGAGGGGGTTGCACATAACAAAAGATGTTATTACAATACTATTAAGGGAGAGTTTGTTGTTTATTATAAAGCTGAAAGTATGGTTATAGACATTGGATATTCACCTTGCATTAATTAAGAAAGTTTATTATTTTATTTAACTTTGAAATTTTAAATGTTACACCAGAGGTGCAATATATTATACACTAATACAAGTCTTCTGTTAGTATGTAATATTGGGTTAATATTTTCAAACGATTTTGAAATAAACCTAATAACAAGTAAATTTACTTCTTTTATGGATTCGCCAAAGTAGACTTTCTTGTTATAAACACAAAGGCTTCACAAATCACTTTGAATTCACAAAACTTTAAGAAAGACAGAGTAAAAATTCAATATTGAAATCCATACTTCAAAATTTGAGTTTCAGTTTGGTGCCAACCGATAAAAGTCGTCTACATTTAATGGCGCGGAGAAATAGAAGAAGTTTGTCGGCAGGATTTATTTTTCTAAAGAAAATATATTTTTTTGGAAATTCTTACTTAAGTGTTGCCATTGATATCGATGTTTGTTATAATGAAGTTGAAATCTGTTGGCGAAATCTTTTCTTAATAAAGTGCGTTTTTTTTATATTCATCAGAATGGAATATTTATAGGATCCCTTTGTTGTCCGTCTGTCCGTCTCTCAAGATCATTAACCTCGAGATCACGCGGAGGAATCAAGCTTAAACCAAATATTCAAGTCTATAGTTCCTTCAGCATAGTAAAAATTGAGCTTCTTTTATCAACACAATCAAAAGATTCAATTTATATGAAATTTGCCGCATAACCAAAACCTACTATAGGGTACTCCTCATAGACTTAAAGTTGTTAAATTTAGAATGAAGTGAGAACTTATAAAATAAAGAAAGAAAACAAAACGAAAAAGTGACAATTTATAGATATTTCATTGAATAAAATTACAAATGTATTTGTATTTCATTTCATACAAAACTAGTGCATATATAGACAAACAAAAATTTGACAAATTTTATAAGTTATAATTAACCTGAAATTAGTACGGAACCGTTGGTATTTACCGTATGTATTTGTCAATCATTCAACAGTCATTTTATTATTCAAAAACGAATTTCTGAAAATTATCAATACTTTCAAATATTTAAATGTAAGCTTGTGATTTAATGATTAAATAATTATTTTGAAATTACATTAAGTAATTCGCTCAAAATATTTATAAAAATATTTAATTAACCAACCAAATATTTGAGGCCAGTCGTGGCGCAGGGGCACAAAGTGTGTCTGTTAAATCGACTGGTTGTGGGTTCGATCACCACATGAAAATATGAAATATTTATTTACATTTATATTTTCATTTCTTAACTCTGGAGTCGAGGTAAAGCGCGGCGCTTAGTCCCACCACTCAACACGCAATGCTTCCAGAATGCAGCGGAAAGTGGGGAACAGAGTGTCTTAACACTAGGTTCCTCCCTACCCTACTGTGTGCGGGATACAGCTTGAAGCTGATAAAAAAAAAACAAAATATATTTATATCATTATTTGTTTGTACAAAACAATACAGAAAATAAATAAATAATTAATGAATGTAAATTTATTGTATTTCATATTAAGTGGAACCGGTTATTAAATTTCATTTGATTCCCTATAAAGTCCAATTGGGAAGTGAACCGTAAAAATACAAATTATCAAAATCTTTATCAAAGGTTCCAATGAAGGGCTATTATAAAATGAAACTAATTTTGTTCATGAATTAATTTCAACTTAATTAAATTTCTATTTTTCCTTATTTAAGAATCTTTGTTTTTCACTCCACTTTAGCTTTTTGATAGAATTCGGGACTTTTCGTGTGAAATGATGAATGCGTTCAACGCTGCATTTTGTTCTATGCTTAGAGCCAGATAAAAAAACAATGCAATCCCAAAACTAAGTATCGTTTTTTTTATATCATCTTATCGTATTTATATCGCAGCGTTAAGAGTTAAGACTCTCCAATCTCCGCTTCCTGCCTTAATTCAGAATAATGCGTGTTATGCGAGCGGTGAAATAATACCTTCACTTGAGTGGTGATCGAATTCACAACCATCGTGTTCACATTTCCACTGCACCACGATATCCTGCCTTTTCAATTCAAAATAATTTTGGAATTAATCTTATATCTTAAATAGTAAAGCCTTCCATTCCAATACACGAGGCACCATACGATATACTCACTGCCACTCCAGTATAGGTATATGTTCGTAGAAGATAAGACGAGCTTTACGTGCTCTTGAAGCCACAGAGACAGCTGATCATTTAAGCCATACAAGTACATTCGATCGAGTCAAATTTAGTTTGGTTTAGAAATTTAGAAATGAGCTTATTTTATTGCACGGTGTGTGTTTAAATAGTGATAGTATCCTACTGAAGAATACTTAGGTAGGTAGTAAAAATTTAGTTTCTTGAGTGGGGATCGAACCCATGACCTTTCGCGTTTATAGCCGCATGCTGGTGCCCCGGTACTACGACTGACCATTTCCTATAGATCTTGTCAATAAAAGATGCAACAGCTTATGACGATTTTAAATTGGTGGAATTATACGTATAACTTTTAACTTGTATGTACGTATGTAGCGTAGGCGTTGGTTCTCTGGCCTAAATCAAAATTGAAATATTCTTTAGTAAATTAGATAAAAAAATACTCAAATGGTAAATACGGAACCCTTATAGCATCACTTTGTTGTCCATCTGTCTATATGTCAAGACCATTTATCCCAAGATTGCGTGGAGATATCAAGCTGAAATCAATATCAAATATTCAAGTTCAGATTTAGTTTCCAGTCTAACTCACTATTGTGATAATTAAAACAACTATAAATTATTACTTTTCGGATTTTTTTCTTAACTTGATCCTTAAGTTCTCAGTTCGTGTAAAATTCTATAACTGTAGGTCCACGGTAAGTACTCTATAGGTTTAGATTACGCGGCGAGTTTCATACTAAATGCAGCAAAATCAGTTTCACGCTGTATCCCGCACACAGCACCCTGCTGTAGTAGGCAGAGGGAACGTGTTAAGGCACTCCGTTCCCCACTTTCCGCCGAATTCTGGAGGCATTGCGTGCTGAATGACGGAACTCAACGCCGCGCTTTGCCTCGACACCAGAGCGAAGAAATAAAAATATAAATGTAAATATATATTTCACTTCCTCGAGTGAAAGATAGTTAAGTGAAATAATATGATTATGTCAATTGGATATCATATTCAAAAGAAAGTTAAATCTAATTTATGTATCTGCTCACCCACTTTACCGTTCAATAAAAAAAAATATTATTAAAAAAAATTATAAATTTGGAACCACCTCATTACTAAGCAACTGTATAAAAATTTGTGAGGTTAAGACCTCTTTCAAGAAAAATATAATTATGAAACTTTGAAGGTCCTACTCGAAAAGGTTCCTGGAAACTGGTTTATAAACAGAAGACAAAAATTTCATCGTAATTTTTTTACTTTTAATTTTTTTGTAAATAATTTCTTCATAGAAATTGTATTTTCCAAAAAGAGGCCGTATAAAAATAATATTTTTCATTCCTTATTTCACTTGAAATTAAACATGGAGTTTATTGTTTATTTAATAATAATAAAATCAAATCAAATCGAATCAGCTTCACGCTGTATCCCGCACACAGCAGGGTAGGCAGAGGGAACCTAGTGTTAAGACCGTTCCCCACTTACTGCCGAATACTAGAGGCATTGCGTGTTGAGGGGCAGAACTCAACGCCGCTTTTTTATGATATTTAATATAATATTGATTAATAGTAGAATTTACGTATATTTATAATATTTCGGTAAGTCATTACCGTACCTAAGAAGCAAATTATTTTGCACAGAAAGTAATGACATGAAATATTACAAATTAAATTATTTAAATTTGAATTAATAAAAATTATAGATTTTATGTGTTACTTACTTAAAAAAGAAAATGGGCATTTATAATTAAAAAAAAATTATAATAAATCAGCTTCACGCTGCATCCCGCACACTGCAGGGTAGGCAGGGAACCTAGTATTAAGACACTGCGTTCTCCACTTTTCGCCAAATTCTGGAGGCATTGTGTGTTGAGTGGTGGGACTCCACGCCGCTCTTTGCCTCGAAACCAGAGCGAAGATAGAGAAATATAAATTTAAATAAATACTTCATTTCCTCGAGTGGGGATCGAACCCACAACCGTCGCGTTACAGTCACACATTTGTGCCCCTGGGCCACGACGACCTTTATAATTTTAAAGAACAGAATTAATCAGTTTCCATATACATATAACCTTTGCTCTATACAAAGACACAAGGGTCGTCTTGTTAATATAGACAAAAATAATATATTGCTTAATATTTATAGTTTCATGGAGGTAATTGTACTAGGTGTATGTATCGGACTAGTAGACTCGTATAACGTCTATAATATAAAATTAAATAATTTTATATTAATATAAAATGAAAATATAAATGTAAATAAATATTTCATTTCCTCGAGTGGGGATCGAACCCACAATCAGTCGATTCTACAGTCACACTTTGTGCTCCTGCGCCACGACTGGCCTCAAATATGATATCGGAAGTTAATTAAGTACGTTCTTGGCTATGTATATACTTGTGAGATTAACCAGAGGTCAGTCGTCGAGTCGCAGGGGCATATAGTGTGACTGTAAATGCGAGTGGTAGTGAATTCGATCCCCATTCGAGGGAATAAAATATTTATTTAAATGTATATTTTTATTTCTTCTCTCAGGTATCGAGGCAAAGCACGGCGTTGGGCTCTACCACTTAGCACGCAATGCGTCTGGTATTCGTCGGAAAGTCGGGAACGGAGTGTCTTAACACTAGGTTCCCTCTGCCTACCCGGCTCTGTGTGGGATACAACGTGAATATCGATGTAATTTATAATTAGTTTTAATTTGATTACTTTCAATAAAAGCTATAATGTTTATTGTTTGATAGCTGGAAAATAAAATATTTCACATTCCTCTTCCAATAACATATTTTATTCCAAACTAATGCATAAATTACATATAAACAATAATAAATTTAAATCGAGCGCTATAACTGATGATTGGTGTATAGCGATCCTCTTTATTGGACTTATTTATGTATGTATTCATATAAACAGTGACTTGCTCGCGAGTTTACCCGCTTGAATTACCCGTTTTTTTTTCAGCTTCACGCTGTATCCCGCATATAGCAGGGTGGGCAGAGGGAACCTATTCTTAAGACACTTAATTTCCCACTGTCCGCCGAATTTTCGAGGCATTACGTAAGGCTTTAACAAATGGGAGTGAAGTAACAATAAAATATATCTTGAGAGCATTCTTTTTTCATGTAAGAAGTCACTATAAGTGCGTTGCCAATATATATTAGAATGCTGGCACAATTCGGTTAATAAAAAAAAGAGGCTGTCGTGGGGCAGGGGCACAAGCGTGTAACTGTACAAAACGGTTGTCGGTTCGATTTCCACTCGGGAGAATGAATTATTATTTATTGATATTTTAATTTCTTCGCTCTGGTACTAAAGCCTCCCGAATGCGGTGGAAAATATAGATTACACTCTCTCACACTAGGTTCCCTCTACCTACCCCGCTGTGTACAGCGTGACTGAAGAAAAAAATGTATTACGTAAATATAAAGATTAGTTACCAAGAGGCCAGTCGAGGCGCAGCGGCGCAAAGTGTAACTGTAAAACCGACTGGTTATGGGATCGATCCATACTCGTGGAGATGAAATATTTACTTAAATTTATGTTTCCATTTCTCCGCTCTAATGTCGGGGCAAGGCGCGGCGTTGAGTTCTGCCACTCAACACACAATGCCTCCAGGATTCGGCAGAAAGTGGGGAACGGAGTGTCTTAACACTAGGTTCCCTCTGCCTACCCTGCTGTGTGCGGGATACAGCGTGAAGCTGATTTTTTAAATTACCAAATCGGGTAAGCACTATAGCGTTTCAACTTTGTAAAGCCAAATTGCGTATTCAACAATCTATTCAAGTCGAGTGCCATAACGAATGACGAATGTTCGTTGCATCACCTATCTAGACTGCTCTCTCAATGCAATTTTATTTTATTTTCAGTATCAGTGGTAAAGCAGTGGCACAAGTGTGACTGTAAACGCGACAGGTTGTGGGTTCGATTTCCACTCGAGGAAACGAAGTATTTATTATTCTCATTTCTTCATGTATAATTATTATTATTTAATATTTTCGTTTCACGTGGCGTTAAGTTTAATACGAAAATAGAGAGTGAAGGATCTTAGCATTAGGTTCCCTCTGCCTGCTATGCGGGATACAGCGTGAAGCTGAATAAAAAAAGAATAAGGATATTTTTTTAAGTATTGTTGTTGAGCTTAAGTTAAATTATGTCTTATTATTATGATTAAATTAGTTAATTCATAAGCCTTTATATGTATAAATATCTCTGGTTACATAATAAAAAATATATTAAAAACGAACGAACCAACGAACAAAAAAATAAACCATTTTGTTCAAACCTCAACTTAGGAAAACATCTAAAAATATCTAACATTTCATCCAAAAATCGCATCTAGCACTTCGTCTTGTTCGTGTCTATTAGGAGGAGGAACTTAAAACGGTCATTTATACACCTCCTCTAGTTATTTGTTATCGCAGATGAGCATCCCTGTACATTTTATTGCTCCATTGTTGGCACAGTGAGTGATGGCCCCTCTTACCCCCTCCAGAGGTATACAACGGAGTTCCGACGAATTCAGACAGACGTCATTAATTTAATTTATTTTGAGATATAGAAGTAGAAGCTTGGAATATTTTTCGGTTTTCGGATGTAGGTATGTTTGTGCATGTTTCTTTTTTTTATTCAGCTTCATACTGTATCCCGCACACAGCAGGGTAGGTAGGGTGAACCTAGTGTTAATACACTCCGTTTCTCACTTTCCGCCAAATTTTGGAGGTATTGCGTGTTGCTTCGACACCAGAGCGAAGAAATGTAAATATATATTTAACTAAATATTTCATTTCCTCGAGTGGGGATCGAACCTACAACCAGTCGCTTTTACAGTCACTTTACTTCACTTCTATTTATTTGTTTTTAGGGTTCCGTACATCAAAAGTAATCAAAACTAAAGTAATAATTTGTACTACCTTTAACCTACAATCTTGAAATTGGTACGGACGCCTCAGTAAGCGAGTCCTCAGAGCTACTCGCACTTAACTGTTTTTGTTTAGAAAATATTTGGGCCTGCTTATAACTATTATGAATTAATTTCAAGAACAAAATTCAAAGGTAGCACTGGAAAAATAATTTTAAATTTGATTAGGTGGAGACTGGAGGTGAACATTTATGCACATTGAAAGCCCCTTAAGCCTAGACTCCGGTCGGAAATCCCAGGCACTGCTCCGATCTCAGCTCTCTGGCAACGTGATGGGGCTGGCACCTGCACGCTGAATAGTTATTTTCTCTTAATAAGATTATCTTCTTTTCAACTATAATAAGTAGTTTCTGAGATCAGCGCGTTCGACCAAATAAATTCTTTGTCAGTAAAATAGAAATATTGACATAAGTTTGCGATCCTCTTCGACATTCATTTCGCATAATCAAAACGACAGCCAATGTTTTAATGGACTATCCTTAAACTTCCACTGTAATATAAAGCAATATTTTCTTATTTTTATTTCAGCTTCACGCTCTATTCCGCGCATAGTAAGGTAGGCATAGAGAACCTACTGTTATATATGATATTCCGTTCCCATTCAGACACTTCCGTTCTCCACTTTCCGTTTGTGGCGAAACTCGACGCACGTCTCGCTGCCGGAGTAAAAAACATGAAAATATTTAAAAAATCTAAGCCAGTTATACGATACACAATACACTTAACTAACCAAAAACGAAAGAGCGATGTAAAGTAACGCATTTCCTTACACAGTCCACGTCAATATAATTAGAGCGGACACGAGCCCGAAGGAGCGACACCGGAGAATTTACTTCAACGTTCATTTAAAATGTTAAAACTGACCTTTTTATAATTTAATCGTATCTTTTTTTTCCCTCTCCGAATAATTGGTGCCATATTTTATTTCTGCGTCTGCGTTTTAATTAAAAGGACTGTGTCACTGAACAAAGAGTTTTTTAGAAGGTCGATTGATGATATGGTATAAGTGATATTTTGAACTGTCGTGATGGTTGTGGGTTCATGGCAAATAAAGTAAATTCGTATTTGCTTCAGAGTTCCTGACGAAAACGTTGTAATACACAAGAAAACGGAGAGAGAAAGATTAAGAAAAAGGCAGTTCTTAAAGCTAATTATACTAGTAAAATAAAAATATTTTAAAAATATTAAGTGTAAATAGGAGTGAAGCTGAGCGAAGTGGAACTGAGCAAAGCTATGTTGCAAGAGAAAAGCGAAAATTTCGTGAAATTTTCTGCTTTGTTCGCACGCACTGGTTTAGATTAGTCAAAGTTCAATCTGTGCGCTTGAATTTCAGAACTCTATGGGACACATTTTGACCATTTACTCAAAAACTACAATTACAATTATCACCAAACTACCATGTCGTCCATAACGTTCCTGTATGTAATAAAATTTCGGAGCTGTAGGTTTAACAGTCTAGGAGGAGTAGCATTACAACGAAACACATTTTTGACCAGTAAGAGTTTCGCTTCGCTCAGCTCAATAATAATTCAAATTTTTTTTTTACATTTCGCGTATTTACTTAAAAATATTAAACATTTCGCTGTTCTAAGGATCTGACATGCTATAGCTGTTATGATGACTGGCACATTTGCGTACACAAAGATCGTTGGGTATAAGGATAAATCAATTTATCATTTCCACGGCAGAAATAGGATCTGATGGGTGCCGAGTCGGAATAATAATTCTGTTTCTCACGTTTTATAAACATTTTTATTACTTATTTCATTTCTTATCATTAGAATTTGAAATTAAATTTTATGAAATATTAATATTTGCTTTTTTTTATATAGGTAATTTTATGAAAAATTAATATTTGCTTTTTTTATATAGGTATAGTTAAATTGTGTATTTATAGCTATATAGGAAATAAAATGCGATGTTCAGCTCAACACGCAACATCTTGGATCCCGAAGAAAAATCAAGAACGGAGTGTCTTTGCACTCGGACCGAACGGACTGTCTCTCTGTCGCTGTATAAAACATGAAGTTAACAAAACGTTATATTTTTATAGCTTCACGCTATATCCCTCATATAGCGGGTTAGGTACAGAGAAGCTGGGAACCGAGAGTTCAAACACTCCGTTCCCCCTTAACACTTAATTCTAAAGACATTGCGTGTTGAGTGGCCGTACTCTAAGAGGCGCTTTACTTTGTAAATAGAACGAAGAAATTAAATTAATAAATATTTTTTTCCCTTATTGGGGACGGAACCCATAACCGTCGCGTTAACAGCTCCACGCTTAGTTTGTCTTATAAATATTGTAAAAGGTTCTAACTAATTTGACTAATTTAGTGTTCTTCGTGTTACATACATATTGTGATAGAGTTTAACTAAAAAAAAATTGCCATATATATTTTGAATGAAGTAAATACTAAAACTCTTATCTGATTGAGGCCAGTCGTGGCGCAGGGGCATAAAGTCTGACTGTAAAACCGAATGGTTGTGGGTTCAACTATATTCGATCTCCACTCAAGGAGATATTTACTTAAATTTATATTTCCATTTCGTCCCTCTGGTGTCGAGGACAAGCGCGGCGTTGAGTTCTGCCACTCAGCCCGCAATGCCTCCAGAATCCGGCAGAAAGTGGGGAACGGAGTGTCTTAACACTAGGTTCCCTCTGCTTACCCTGCAGTGTGCGGGATACAACGTGAAGCTGATTTAGTTATTTTTATTCTTATCTAAATAAGTTTTAGTAACACAGTAAAAGTACTACACGAAAGCTCCCAAATATAATATTAAATTTCATGTAAACAAAGTAAGTAAATATTCATTGAAGAGATCTCAGTATTATTTGATTAATATTATTTAATCATATAAACAACCGTTATTTATGCTTAAATATAAGAAATATTTTATTCATTAAGTTAGCGAAAAAGAAAATTAGGAAGATAATTTTGAATTTGCATTGAACGAGGACTTCATTAATTCTTACTTCAATCCACGTAAATCTCTCTTGGGGAGAATCTACACTTTATGGTTTAATTGTGGGATGGAATCGATTTATTTGGACCGGAAATTATAGAAGATTCTTTTGACGTACTTTTTTATAAGTAACCAAATTAAATCAGCTTCACGCTGTATCCCGCACACAGCAGGGTAGGCCGAGGGAACCTAGTGTTAAGACACTCCGTTCCCCACTTTCTGCCGATTTCTGGAAGCATTGCGTGTTGAGTGGCAGAACTCAACGCCGCGCTAAACCTCGACACTAGAGCGAAGAAATGGAAATATAAATTTAAGTAAATATTTCATCTCCTCGAGTGGGGATCGAACCCACAACCAGTCGATTTTACAGTCACACTTCGTGCCGCTGCGCCACGACTGGCCTCAGATCATCAAGTAAACAAATAGTATATAATATATTTATACATAAATATAAATAAATAATATATTATTTTCAACACTTTTCTTTTAGAAAAATGAAAAATATATTATTTAAAATTAATTATGTGCAATCCCACAGCGTTAGGAGTGTCCTTTAAACTTGGCCAGACATTTTGGTACTTATAATATTAAGCGGCAGTGTGCAGCCGTTGTTCCAGCCTAAATTCGGGTTCCGTAGGGCAGGGTGTGTGACTAAGATATCTTAGTGACAGAATACTCTCTTCTCTGCTTAACCGGTATTGCTGTAAAAGGCAGCAAGCTTTACAACCCAACAGTATAAATAGTGTATATAAAAATTTACATTAAAATTTTGAATGTACAAGTAAAGTATCATTAGATTCACAGATTCTAAGTCAACATTGTGAGAACTATTATACTATATTAAGTTTCGTAGAATGGGAAGTATTTATAAAAATAAAACAAAACTTTTTTAACAAATTGACCGTAGCGTTTGGTTCTCCGTTCTCTCACTCCCCGTTAGGGATTCAGCGTGAAGCTAACCTAAGTTTTAAAAATTAATTACGACAATAAAATACAGCAAAAACATTTTTTTTTAAAACATATTTTTTCGAAGTTAAAGGCTACCGAGTGTAGTTAGTACCCCAGTGACTTTTGTTGGACAAATTATCTAGTGTTCGAGATAACCCGAAAATGACTACCCCTTAATAAATTGTCCCCCCCCCCCCTCCTCCCCCCTCTCCACTTTAGATAGTATATACTTTTGCAAGTTAAGCGTTGAATGAAAATATTTTAATTGCTTGTCTTCTTTAAAATAAATCTCGTGAATTTTATTATTCAAATGATTCTCTTAATTACAATGAATATTTTAATTCAGTTGTTTTTCTTGTTAATGTCAAAATTTACTGTGACCTATTTTTGGTTTGTGTTTTTTTAAGCTTCACGTGAAATCTTGCATGTAGGCAGAGGGAACTTAGTGTTAAAACACTCCGTTCTCCACTTTTGACCTAATTTTCGGGATACTACCTGTTGAGTGGTGGAATTCAACGTCGTGTTTTGTCTCGTTAGCAGGGCAACGAAATGAAAATGATTAGTTCCCTGGAGTCGTCAATTGAGCTATCAACGACGAAATCCTATTTTGACTTATCTCTATATATAATAAGACAGTAAAAATATTTTGTCTGTACATTTAGTAATTTTGACTGAAATGGATAGAGGGACACTTAAAAAGACTAATAGAAAGCAAAAAGATTTTTTTTGAATTTCTTGTCTGTCTGTCTGTCTGTCTGTCTGTCTGTCTGTCTGTCTGTCTGTCTGTCTGTCTGTCGACATATTGTTGTCCGCATTTTTCTCTGAAACTACTGAACCGATTTACTTGAAA
>JAATLQ010032551.1:0-14601 GCA_013421005.1 Heliconius erato x Heliconius himera
GTGAAATTTTCAAGTAAATCGGTTCAGTAGTTTCAGAGAAAAATGCGGACAACAATATGTCGACAGACAGACAGACAGACAGACAGACAGACAGACAGACAGACAGACAGACAGACAAGAAATTCAAAAAAAATCTTTTTGCTTTCTATTAGTCTTTTTAAGTGTCCCTCTATCCATTTTAGTCAAAATTACTAAATGTACAGACAAAATATTTTTACTGTCTTATTATATATAGAGATAGAGATAGCACAATTAATCAATATGAGACGTTCAAACTTTCAGTTCAGTGGACAGAGCTATCAACTACCATTAGGAAGTACAAAGTTAGACATTCCCAAGACTGCATCGTGCAGTAATAATTTATCACTTGCACTCGACGAATACCGATTTGCAACAACAGTCAATAATAGTTCGAGAAGAAGTAAAAGAAGCAAAATAAGAAGCGAAGATAGCAGTGTGTTTTATTATTTTTCTTTTCAGCTTCCCGTTGTATCCTGTATGTAGCAGGATAGGCAGCGGGAGCTTAGTGTTGACTCCGGTCCCCGCTTTCTGGAGGCTCTTTTCTGGAGGTACGGCGTGATGAGTGGCGGAACTCAACGCTGCGTTTCGCCTCGACCTAGTGTCGAGCGAAGAAATTAAATGATCAAATATTTTTTTTTTCCAGTGGGAATCGAACCCACAACCTGTCGCGTTTACAGTCACACGCTTGTGTGTGCACTACGACTGACCTCAAATTGTATGCGGGCTAATACTATACATATTGTATAATAATTTAAAATAACTATAACAAGCAAATTATATTTCAACTGACTTCCGAGTGGTGCAGGGGAAGTGCGTCCGACTTGAAATACGACCGCTGGTCGAAAGTTCGACCGAATGCAATATTTTATCTGACAAAATATCTTCCTGACCCTGTCCTTCTAATTTGCAAAATCGTGAATTCTATCTAAAACCTGCCATGGCATAGCAAAAGCATGAAGCTAATATGACAATCAGCTACTTAAGCTCCTATGTCATTTAATTCTTCCTTCCTCATTCTTCCTTGTGTCTCCAAGTTATCCAAATATAAATAGAACAACGAAGCTAACATGGCCCTTCCTTGTTTTGACATCCGATTGGACGTCAAATCAAGGCGACATGCCAGGGGCGTTTGATTATAGGCTCAGTTTGCCTTGTAGCAGGTCAGTATTTTTCATATTTTTATTATTTACATAAAATATCAAATGCCTTTTTCAAGTCCACAAAAACACAAAAAGTTTTTAGTTTACGGATATACATTTTTTAATGATTGTCTATTTTTACTATTTTAATATTAAAATCGAAATATTTCAATATTAAATTCAATTTAAATATACATAAAAATATAATTTGCTAATATCGCATTAGCAACTAATATTTTTATTTAAATTTTGTATAACACAGGACAAAGAACATTATGTTATTATAATGTGGACTTATAATTCTGGAATCCAAAGATTTATTTCAGAACGTGAGATTCAGTCTCATTTTTTATGAATTATGAAATGAACGTGTGAATTTAATATTTAAATAGAGAGCGAATGTCACTTTTTGCAGAACTCTATTTTTATAAAAATACTAGCGACAAACGCTCGGTTTCACCCGCTTAAATTTATGTTATACTTATTTAAAAAAAATAAATAAATGAGCTTCACGCTGTATCTCGCACACTGCAGGGTAGGCAATGGGAACCTAGTGTTAAGATTAGAATTCTGGAGACATTGCGTGTTGAGTGGCAGAACTCAACGCCGCTCTTAATCTCGACACCAGAGCGAAGAAATAGAAATATAAATTTAAGTAAATATTTCATCTCCCCGAGTGGGGATCAAACCCATAACCAGTCGCTTTTAAAGTAACACCTCGTGCCGCTGCGCCACGACTGGCCTCAACTTATTATACTTATTTATTATAGTAAAATTATACTAAATCTTTATATACGAGTAATATGCAGCCACTGTGTTATTCTGATACACATACGAACTATATTACTGTGAAGTTGCATCTGAATCCCTTCAATATTTTTGGTGTGAGCGAAACAAAGTCCATCTTCACAAACATCCACACTTATATTAATAGGAAAAATAGTACTATAAACGATATTGTTTGGGCTTTTTAAAGACGATTAGACTCTTAGTACTTTTACAGAATGTAAAAACAGACACATTACTATTATATGGTCAATTTCACATAAGCACTTTGATAAATAACTATATTTATAGAAATTCAAAGTGCTATAGCTAAAAAAAAAAAAAAAACTATATTTAAAATAAAATAAATCAGCTTCACACTGTATCCCGCACACAGCAGGGTACTCAGAGGGAACCTAGTGTTAAGACACTCCGTTCCCCACTTTCTGCCGAATTCTGGAAGCATTGCGTGTTGAGTGGCAGAAGCCAACGCCGCGCTTTGACACGACACCAGAGCGAAGAAATGGAAATATAAATTTAAGTAAATATTTCATCTCCTCGAGTGGGGATCGAACTCACAACCAGTCGATTTACAGTCACACTTTGTGACCCTGCGCCACCATCGGACTCAAGTACATTTAGAAACAAATAAAAAACATATCCAAGTCAAGTTTTTATAGGTAAAGTTTCAATTCGATAAGCGTATACATCACGCCCCTTACAGGGACGCGTTAACTTTATTCATGACATTTTTCCACTCGAAACTGCTAACTGCTGCCATAAACGCGCCAAATCATTAACTTGTTCCAGATAAGGCTTACTGGGAGCCGAGCTCACATTATTCACCTGCTTTTTTTGTACTGGGAGTGATTTAAACTGGCTAAAATATATGTTAATTTATTATTTCGTTTGTAGTATTTAATGTAGTGTTTTTTGCAGTATCCTTCGCATAGTAAAGTAGGCAGAGGGAACCTGGGAACCTAGTGTTAAGACACTTCCGTTCTCCGCAAACGGAGCTTGACCGTGCTTGTACCCCTGTGCACGACGGCCCGCCTTTAGTAATGCTATTCTAATGTGTCATTATGTCCTAAATAATTTTATATGAATGATAATATAGTGAAAAGCTAGCGCAATATTTCTTTACATTTATCCGACTGCACGATGCAAAGGTTTGGTTTGTATTTATTTTGTTTTGGTTTGGTGTGTATTTATGAGTCTAGGTATGTGTGTATGTGTGGTTTTAGAGACCAAACGCTTTGGCAAATTTTGATGATTCTTACGTCAGTCGATTTGTCTTAATCTTACGAGTGTCACTAAACACATGATAGTAATAATCAAAAATGTGACATGCGACAATCAGTCGCTATAATAATTTGGATTATTACATCCATGCGCCAAGGAACTATGAAATGGCCTACCTGCGGCAGTGTTTCCAGGTCGATATGACATGGATACCTTCAAAAAGCGCGTCTATCTCCACCTTGTCGGCCAGCAACGTACCTGTAGCTCCTCTGGTGTTGCACGGGGTCACGGGCGGCGGTAATCACTTACCATCAAGTGATCCGAACGCTCGTTTGCTTTGTCCTTTTCCATAAGAACAAGTTGAATAAGTACATAAAAATGCTCGTTATGAGCCATTCATGATTTACCATTTTTTTAAGTAATAGTTTAGAATATACATGTATAAGACGATTTGAAGTTGTTTTAACAATCATTCTTGTAAATTTCAGACCTATAATAGTATCAGTAAGTTTAGTATTACGTTTGCCTACACTTATTTCTCGGAGATAGTAGCAGCGTCAGTCTTCTATGTGTACTGTGAAAGCGGGTTCAAATCCTCATGATGTTAACTGAAGACAAGGAAATAATGAGATTGCAAATGTTTGCAAATCTTAACTCAAAAGTATCAAATATAAAAATAACTATGAAAAACGTAAAACCCAACTGCATGAAATTTAAAAGAAAAAACAAGCCCAATAGTTTTTAGTTCTTCGAGCCACGTAAAATTTAAATGGGTCCCGACTATTAATTTTACGGAACTATGGGCATTTTTTAAATATTTTTGATATTATTTTTTTTTTTATTATTTCTTTATAAATGTTGTATGCTGAGTAGTGTTCGAACATACTGCATAGATAGATACTGCTATAATTGTAATATTTTTTACTATAAACGTTATATATATTATAATTTTATTTTAACTATATTTATTTATAGAGAAAATAATAAAAAATAGTCATTTTTTACACTTATTTCTATTCAAATTTATTTATATACGGAATATCTTAAAACAAGATTCCCTGGTTCCCTCTGCCTACCCCGCTCTGTGCGGGATACAGCGTGAAACCAACAGAAAAATATTAATATCGAGCAGCACAACATGAAAAAAAAATATCCTAACAATGTAAAGAAGCCAAGTTCCAAGTACACAATCTATAAACTTCAACTCGATTGCAAGTGCATCATTTTTTTCTCCTTTTTCTATTCTAAAAGTAAGGCAATGAAACTAGGTAAGAATCCTGTAGGGTAGTCGTAGTTAATTTTATTCAGCGGGCGTACGGCGCGGGTGACAACTCATCTAACTTGAAACGAGATACGATGTTTCCGAGCTTTGATTAATTTGCCTTCGCGTTGAATAAAAATAATTACATGAAAGTCCTAGGTATTCCTCGATGGCTTCGTGTTAAATTTTCATAAAGATTTTTTCTCCTTTTTATTGTGAAGCGATTTTGCTTATTTTGTTGATGGATAGAATTATATTAATAGTCAGTTTCACACTGTATCTCGCACACAGAAGAGTAGGCAGAGGGAACCGCCGGGTGTTAAGACACTCCATTCCCCACTTTTCGCCGAATTCTGGGACGTTGTGTATTGAGTGACGGAAGTCAACGCCGCGCTTTGTCTCAACACCAGAGTGCAGAATTGAAAATTTAAATAAATATTTCATTTCCTCAAGTAGGGATCGAACCCACAACTGGTCGATTTTACAGTCACACTTTGTGCCCCTGCGCCACGACTGGCCTCCAGGCCACTGGTTATTTTTAATATAATGAGGCCGTCATGACACACAAGCGTGTGAGTATAAACTCCACGGTTGTGAATTTGATTCCCATTGGGAGAAGGAAATATTTATTATTTTCATTTTCCCGCACTGGTTACGAAGCAAAGCGCGGCATTGAGTTAAGTTTTACAACTCAACAGGTAATATCTCAGGTCATCAGGCGGAAAATGAAGATAGGATGTGTTTTAATAGAAAACGCAGTGTCTGAACACTAGGTTCCTAGTCGCAATGCCTACCCTGCTATGTGCGGGATAAAGCGTGAAGCTGAATAATTGTGCTATGATACTAGCTACTGCTTTCTATGTAAGCAAGTAAACTAAAAGTGAAAAGCAATTTCCGTAGGGATTTCTTAGTGACATCCATGGTGTAATTGACCTGAAAATTGCAGAAATCAACGGATGCAATTTCTTTCTTATTCTTTTATCTCATAGCTTAGTCTCTACATTCTGTTTTTTCATAAATCCATATAAGATGGCGGAATTTAACATCGTAATGCATAAAACATTAAAAGGAGATAGGAAATGTTATTTTTTTGTTTTATTATTGTTTTAAAATATAGTTAACTAGAATTTGAACCAAATGGTATAACCTATGGTGTTGTTTCACATGAATAAACTACGATTATGGCGTATGTTTCTTTACAAAATGAAAGCTTTTGGTTTTTTGTTGGTTATCTATTTATGTTTGAAAAATGGAAAAATAATTAAGTTTTAAAATGAAAGAATTGCTAAAAAAAATATATATTAATAAGAAAAGTACATATACAGAGACACCGAGTATCTAATTAGATTTTTTATAGTTGAGTGTGATACAACTATAATGCAAGTAAATTACTAATTCCTTGTTTGCTTTAACGTATTTAAATTATTTTTTGCATTTAAATTATTTGAATTACTGTTTTTATTTAGAAAGTACTAATAAAATCGTCATCTTATTCCTATTTGCATTTTAGTGAACTTTATAAATAAAATAGCTTCACTATTTATCATACAGATATATAGAAGCACAGGCAAAGGGACCTTACTGTCTTTAAGACACTCCGTTCAACAAGTTTCCCTCAATTTTCGACAAATTGCGTGTTCTGTGGTCGAACTTAACACCGCGCTTTGTCTTGTAAGTAGAGTAGGCGCGCGTTTATAGTCTGACGCAGAGTTACGGCGGCCGGTTTTTTATTAAATGAAAAATAAAAAAGGTCGACGAAAATGAAGATATGCACAAGGTAAGAAAAATGACATAAGATAGTAAAAATAACAACTACTTATTATTTATTTTATTAGCTTCACGCTGCACGCACATAGTAGAGGGAACCTGGGAACTTAGTGTTAAGACACTTCGTTCCCCATTCAAGCACCTCCGCTGCCCACCTACTGCCGAATTCTTGAAGTATTGCGTGTTGAGTGGCGGAACTCAACGCCGCGCTATGCCTCCAAAATTGGTGGACAGTGTCTATACAGCGTGAAGCTGATTTAATTCATATAAGTGAATGATATTGACGAATAGTTTAATATCTCTTTTCATATTTATTTGGCCGTTCTGTTGCAATGAGGTAGCGTTAGCGTCGTAATTATTATCTCCATACAATGGATTAAATATTAGTATTTGTGTAGCTTTCAGTTCCGCCCCTCAATACATAAAAGAAAATACACAAAAAAATATTTACTGAGAAAACGTAGCGGGATTTGAACACGCACCTCTTGGTAACCTCTGGGTTCAAATTCAGCTACTTTTAAATTTTTATACCTTTCCTAAATAAGTATTATGGTAAACATGTAATTTATTTAACAAAGTATTTTTATTTTGTAAGTGTAGAATAACATTTTAGATTTTTTTGAAAATACATAAAATTGGCAACTTTGTGTTTTAACGCTAGGCGGATCTACCTATACTACTAATATAAATGTAAAAAAGCTTGAAGTTAAAAAAATATTAATAAAATGTTGTTTACATAGTGTAGGAACAGAAGGATAGGAAGGAAGTCGAGAAATTACCCTATTATTTCTAAGTTGAAGGTTCTCTTTATTCTAAATGTAAAATTTTAATGTAAAATATTTTCGCAGATTAATTACCTCGAGGTGCAGCTTTTCGCTCACTCCTTGTAAATATCCTGGATGTTGGTCCAGGGCATTATAGCTCTCAAACGGGTAAACCAATTTTGATTAAGTTTTTATTGTTTGAAAGGTAGGTTAATACAATCTCTTACAATCTCGAGGTTAGCTAAAATTTAAGAAAATATGTTCAGCCGTCTGGATTGATTATCAACTCTTTTGTGGTTGTTTACGTTTTATAACTTTTTGTCTCAGATGTTTTTAATTATATTTTAAATAATCTATATTATTTTTATTCGATTTATAAATTATTTATTATGTTTACCCGTTTTACTCAATTTACGGGTGATTATTAGGTAGATTATATCTAAAATTGCGGCGTTGAGATCCACCACTGAGCACGCAGTGCCTCCAGAATTCAGCGGAAAGTGGAAACTCAAAGCCGCGCTTTGCCTTATGGCCAGAGCGAAGAAACGAAGACAAATAATAATATATTTTTTTCGCTCGAACGAAATATTTACTTAAATGTATATTTCCGTTTCTTCACTCTGGTGTCGAGGCAAACCACGGCGTTGAGTTCTGACACTCAATACGCAATGCCTTTAGAATTAGGTGAAAAGGGGGGAACGGAGTGTCTAAGCACTACGTTCCCTCTGCCTACTCTGCTATCTGCGGGATGCAGAGTGAAACTAATTTAATTTTATAATTTCCTCAAGTGGGAATCGTATCCATAAACGTCGCGCATACAGTCAAAAGCTTTTGCTACTGCACCACTACCGCTTTTCGTAAATCTAAAAGCAAAAATTCAGAACCGATGGCCAAAAGAAACTAAAATGACAGCAAAGTGCTCTTTTAGCCGCCTTTAGCAATCGCTACTAGCGGACTATACCTACTTGAATAAAGTTTTTACAGCACAGTACTATTGACTACGGAACTATAATGAACGAACGAACTACAATGCAAAAATCTATTTGTATAACGAATATTTTGAATTTTAAATAAAAAAACTGAGGCCAGTCATGGCGCAGTGGCACGAAGTGTGACTGTAAAATCGACTGATTGTGGGTTCGATCCACACTCGAGGTGATGAAATATTTACTGAAATTCATATTTCCATTTCTTCGCTCTGGTGTCGAAAGCGCCTAAGCGCGGCGTTGAGTTCTGTCACTCAACACGTAATGCCTCCAGAATTCGGCAGAAAGTAGGGAACGGAATGTCGTAACACTAGGTTCCCTCTGCCTACCCTGCTGTGTGCGGGATACAGCGTGAAGCTGAAATAAATAATAATAATAATAACGATTGATGATGGCGATTCGAACATAGAATTAAAAATAAATAGACATAACTCCTTATTGATTGTGTTGTATTATTTTAAACCATACGCTGAGAAGGCATGGCTTAGTGATAATAGCGCTTGGGCGGTTTTCAAGTAGCGCGAGTTTAAATCCCGCTACATTAATTTTTTTATAAGATTTGTAAAAAAACTTTTTTCTCTCCTAAGTGTGTGATAATAACACTTTAAACAATATGTTAAAAACGTTTTGCTACTATCTGATAAGGTCCTAAATAATTAAAAATTGGCATATATTTTACATGTTATAAGAAGTAATATTGTTAAAGAAGTTGAGGGTTCGATTCCTACTAGAGGAAATGAAATATAAAATAATGTAATTTCTTCGCTCTGGTGTCGAGGCAAAGTGCAGTGTTCAGTTCCGCTCCTCAACACGCAATGCCTTCAGAATTCCATGGAAAGTGGAGAGCGGAGTGATTTATCACTAGACTCCTTCTGCTTCCCTGCTACATGCGAGATACAACGTGACGCCAAAAATTAAAAACATTTCTAAGAATAATATCACCTGAGTCGGGTTCACGTTTCGTGAAATTACATAAACATCTAGTTTGTATAACTCGCTCTGCGTCATGGCATCTGACTTGCCGACAGCTGATCGACAGTTGATTAAAGGTAAGGAAAGTATTACTTACTAAATATTTCATAGAGTACAATATTGAAAATATAACAAAAATAATTTTTTTTGGTCACAGCGCAGAGGCACAAAGTGAGACTGCGAAATCGACTGATTGTGGGTTCGATTCCCACAATGTGCCCGACATTAAATATTTATTTAAATTTATATTTTCATTTTTTAGCTCTGGTGTGAAGACAAAGCGTGGCATTGAGCTGCGCCACTCAATACGCAACACTCAACACGCATCTAGATTTCGGCGGAAAGTGGGGAATGGAGTGTCTTCAAATTCGCTCAAGACTACATATTAAAAGTATGTGTAAGAAATAATAATTATTATCTTTGTACAGATTTGCTGCTTATAATCTCGATGTACGTGAACGAACGCTGAACTGATTTATATTTTATAATTGCTTACAGACAATGCTAAGAAAGCAGGCAGGTTATATAGGTGGGCCAGGTAAAAAAAATAATCAGCTTTCCGCTGTATCCTGCACACAGCAGAGTAGGCAGAGGGAATCTAGCGTTAAGACACTCCGTTCCAGGCATTGTGTGTTGAGTGGCGGAACTCCACGCCGCGCTGTGCCTCGACACAAGAAAAAAAATATAAATGTAAATAAATATTTCACTTCCTCGAGTGGGGATCGAACAGTGTGTGCGAGATACAGCGTGAAGCTGATATATTTTATATAATCCATAAAATTATAATATAGCCAATGTTGAAAATGTCCATACATTATAATAAAAGAAATTCTGTAATACCTTTATGTTCCTTATCATCCTCTAGGAGAGTCATTATGATTATTAATTCGGTTTGATGGATAGTAATGGATACGGCTATATCAAAATTTTTAGGTTTCTCCTAGAACTAAAGTGCACATTCATGTCTGTCTATAACCGAATGAATCTGTCATTGTCAACTAATAAATGGAATCTAATATGATTTACATTTGTTGAAATATATTATGAGTTTTGAGGCGAGTCGTGGCGCAGCGGCACGAAGTGTGACTGTAAAACCGACTGGTTGTGGGTTCGATCCCCACTCGAAGAGATAAAATATTTATTTAAATTTATTTTTCCATTTCTTCGCTTTGGTGTCGAGGCTAAGCGTGGCGTCGAGTTCTGCCAGTCAACGAGCAATGCCTCCAGAATTCGGCAGAAAGTGGCAACGGAGTGTCTTAACACTAAATTTCCTCTGCCTACCCTGATGTGTGCGGGATACAGCGTGAAGCTGATTATTATGAGTTTTCATTTTCTTTGAACTAAATTACACAGGGATGTGATTGCAACGCGACGGTTGCGGGTTCGATCACCAGTCGAAGGAATGATTTATTATTTATTTGTATTTTCATTTCTTAGTTTACACACCAAGATCAAACTTTTTTTTCAAATTATTACTATTATTGACTGTTCTCTATTTTCCACGCATTAAGATCATAAAATTAGATTTTTTTTTCTCTAAAACGTGTTTAAACTAGTTCTATTTTATTCAATATGCCACATAGCAGCTGCACCACGTATGTGTAGATAATATAAAAGTTAAGATAAGGTTACCTTCTTGGTTCTATCACCGCGCCATTTTTCGTTACACTCATATCCGCGCACGGTGTCATAGCGTTTAACGTGTATAAATAATAATTTTCTTTAAAACTACAAAATATAATATAAAGAATAAGGCCATGTAATCACAATATTTAAAAGGTAAGATCACGATCTACTGGTCTTATTTACTTTCTTTTTGTTTTTATGAAAGTTGCATTCTTCAGGAGTGCTATAGGCTATATAACATTACGGTGTAAATCTTTGTTAGTCTTTAATATAGAAATAACAATGATAAGGAACGCCATGTAATTGCATTACGCGCGTGCGTTGCAATAATAGTTAATTATATGTCAAAATTAAATATTTTTGTGGTACGTTGTACCACAAAAATATTTAATTTTATTAGTTTTAAAGAAAGTCCGTGACCTATAGAACTAATATATATCTATCTTTTAAAAAAGTTGCATTTCATTGATTTTTATTTCACATGTATATTGAAAATTGCGAGCGAAACTTATTTAATCATCAAGGAAATTTAATGTAGATAATCTTCGGCTTTATAGCATGTAATTTTGACGAATACTTTTCGAGAAAATGTAAAATTAAAATAATTCAACGCTCTATTTACGGCTGCAAGGCCATAGAGGCCCATGCTCGAGTCTTGCGGGGAGCGCCCTTGCCGCCGATAACGTCCTAACATATAGCCACACGTAGTGTTCATGATTCAATGCATCATACGTTGACAATTGCAGCATAATTAAAATAAAAGTATTATAAGTAGTATGCGGACGAAGCCACGAGTGTGTCGCTACTAATAAACAAAATGAAATAAAAACGTATATAATTAAAGGATACTCTTGCGCTGTGTTAATATTTAAATACAAATTATACATCTAAAAAGAAAACTGAGCAAAATATATAAATATTTTATGTACACTAAGATTAAGTGGCGACAAACGTTAAACTTTAATACAGACTTAGTGCTAAAGTTGCCATGATAGTCACTGAAATGTATAACGTTTATAAGGCACGAGCGCAAATAAGCCGCGCGTAAGCGAAATGCGGTAGTAAAGCAGCAAACCCAGTTTTGTTTACTTGTATGCGGTTGGTTCATTCTTGAGTTACTACGGCTGAGGAATTTAAATATAACTTACTGCTTTTGTCACTGTCGTCGCTATTGGAATATATATTACATACACGGTCGTGAATACGATTTCTATTTAAAGGATATGTAAAAGAAATGCTGTTTATTTTTCTTTAGATTACGGGATCTTGTATAAGGGCTTTAATGTTGAGGAAGAAAGGCAAATGTTGAAGAAGGCTATGATATTATAATTTGGTTTTCTCTGGCCAAATAATATACAAATCACTCTTTTTGTATAATAATTTTGGCACAAGCGTGCTACAGTTGTGTGTTTGATCGGTCTCTGCATATCTCTTTCGCCTCGTCCACTGTCATCAACCTCTTCATACATGCTCTTCAGGAAGCCTCATGCTTCTTACGTGATCTTCCAGTATCTTTGATACGGTATTTTTGAAAGTCAACCGAGGTCTCACCCTCCCTCTCTTACCGCTCGCATTTCGTCCTAAACCTTTTTTGTCATTCTTTCAATACTGATTCGACGTGCCCAAACCAGTTGTTAGGTCTTCTTCATTCTCGCCGTAACATGCTCGCTAGTACCTGAAATGCGGATTCGATCAGCTAAGCTGACTCCGCATATCCTACGGATACGGATGGATACAACTTAGGTGAACGAAGAATCGAAGAGATCGCATCTATACAGAATCATCTTTCTTTCATTCTTCTTTTGCAATACCCACGCTGCTGTAAATGGAATTCTTATATTTTTTATACAAAGCTTTGAAAATTTTACTTACTCCTACTATTCTTGTCACCGACATGTTTTCTATGGAATAACATAAAATAATCTCTTATTTTATTTTTTTGTACTACCTTAATTTCTCTTTACTATATTTTCCAAATAATACTTTAAAATAATACATAATATGCAGGGTGATTGGTAAGCTACCAAAGATGCTAGAGATGTACAAACTAATACAGGTGATAGAGGTTATATTCAAACATTTTTATCTCTTTTCTAGCCGTAAAATTTACCGTTTCCGAGATATTGGCCATTCAAAAAAATATCCAAAGAGCATATGTGCGCAATTACATGCTCGAAAAAAATATTTAGTATGTTTTTACACTGACTATTGGTAGTTTTAACCTCTCCTACCTCTATTACCTGTATCACTTTTAACATTTATCTACCATTCACCCTGCATATTATGTATTTTTTTAAGACAGAAGTAGGAGAGATTAAGTCAGTACCGAAAAATTAAATAAGAGATAATTTAATGTATAAAACATATAGATGATAAAAATTATAAAAAAGTGAAAATTTCAAAGCTTTGTATAATATTTTTATAAAAAAAAATTAAAAAATTAAATTAGCTTCACGCTGTATCCCGCACACAGCAGGGTAGGCAGAGGGAACCTAGTGTTAAAACACTCCCTTCCCCACTTTCTGCCGAATTCTGGAGGCATTGCGTGTCTGCCACTCAGGCAGAACTCAACGCCGCGCTTAACCTCGACACCAGAGCGAAGAAATGGAAATATAAATTTAAGTAAATATTTCATCTCCTCGAGTGGGAATCGAACCCACAACCAGTCGGTTTTGCAGTCACACCTCGTACATAATATTTTTATGAATTTACTTAATTTGTTCCTTCCGTTCTCTCTGCACATATTTAACTTTATAATTCATCACTAACAACCAAATAAAAGAAATCAACACGTAATAAACATAATAGAATAAAATATGGAAAATAAAATTAAATAATATAAAAAAAAATATGACTTATATTACAATCATTTAATGCTCAGTTCTTTATCGTGTTTGTTACACAAACCAACGCAAACATCATTACGGATTTCCATGAAAAAGGGAACTAATAATTTGATAGAGAAGTAAACGGACTTTCCGCAGCTTACACATTGTTATAAATGTAGAGAAAAAATTCTTTGAACTTTATATTTGTGTCTATAATTTCACAATTCCGAGTTTCATTTTCAATTGGTGGTGAATAATTTTTATTTACTTGATTTGTAGAGGCGCAGCGGCACGTCTTACTGTAAACGTTTGTGTTGACTATCGCCACTCCTCCCACAATGTTCTGAAAATTGGGCGGAGAGTGAAAAACGGAGTGTCTTGACTATATATTCCCTGTGTCTACCTGCTATGCGGGAAAAGGCATGTAGCTGCTCCTTCCTGTTAATTCATATTTATATCTTCATTATAAAATATTTATAATGTGTTTTCTATTACCTAAATGATGATAATGAAATTACTGTCTATTTAATTATCGGTATACATTTCACGAAACAATAGTCTTTATATATTTAAAGCAACATTTAATCGCTCTAAAATAAATAATTTATTAAACTATTAACACAAATGAATGTCTAATTGTCCGACATTTTGACAAGTAAAAGAGCTTTTCAAGAAACTGCAACTTCAAAGAAAGTTAAATCAAGATTTCCTTATTGTAGAAGTAACAAAAAGCTAAGTATTATTACAAATGGAGGCCGGTGAGAAATAATACAATTGTATAGAAACATCTCTGTTAAACACTGGAGGGCATTGTGGTTTGATTAAAATATTCAAATTCACAAATAAACGTAAATGTGATTGGATTCAATCTTGTTAGTGTAAAGAAATCAAACACCTCGAGGCTTTTACAGAACTTATATTTCTTCCAGAGTTAAATACTGTTAAGCTTGTACAATGTCACATCTTAAATTATAATACAATATATCATTCTAGAGAATCTCTTTATTCTTCCGCTCCAAGTCTAAAAGTATATCTAATTATTATAAAATATTATTATATAGCTATTATAATTTTCCGACTACATAAAGCGTCATTTTATTAATGTTCTCTCGTGACAGTTCCATATTATTCTATTTAAACACATCTTTTTATTCAACAAAGAGGTTGATTCACATTTTTATAATAAATTATTGCGAATATTAAAACTAATTAATATAAAATCATTACATT
>JAATLQ010032552.1:0-14610 GCA_013421005.1 Heliconius erato x Heliconius himera
AAACATTAATTGCTTAAACAACTCAGTAATCACATATTTTATAGAAGTTGATATTCAAGAAATTGGTCTGCGAACTTAACCTCACTTTTTTCAAATCTCTAATAACTCAGCTCTCAGATTGCCAAAATTTATATAGTTTTCAAGGAGGGAATGATGTATCTAAATCTATTAAATCATACCATTTTCATATCTTTACATTCTGGGCCCAAAAATGTATGGAATAGTTTCAGTCTCCTTTCATCTTTAGATACAGTATAAAGCTAAACAAAGTAAAAAAAACGTATAGTGATACACACACTCTGTTGAATTTTTTATATTTATTTATATTTGAATTATTTATAAAAATGCAATATAATTAATGAAGCCGTCGTGGCGCAACGACAAAGCATTGGTAGTTCTTCTTATTTATTTATTTATTTATTTATTTATTTTATTCATGAAAGAATAAAATTATTTTAAAAAAATAAATTATGTAATTAATAATTATATTCATAATATGGCACTTTAAAATCACATTTTTATTAAAAACGCTTCCTTCTTTAACTTAATTTGAGATGATTAAATAAAACATGTCACAACACTCACGGACAACTCGACGTCATCAGATTTAAGCCTTAACAAGACCAAAAATGTAATTTTATTTATATATTTAATATAAGCTGTCGGAATTTTTAATTTAATAATAAATTTATAATATATAGATTATATGGAAATGTAGTTATCTCCGGCAAGTTACGTGGATTTTAATACGTTTGATGAACGATTTTCTGAATGTTTTTCGCATTTACGTAGTAATTTCGAGAAATCTTCTCTTAGTTCCCCTTGAGTCTCTCACCTAACTAAGGGTATAAAATTACAAATTAGTATATAGAATTGATTCAATTTTAAGGTCTTATAGCTAAGACCAATGGCATTTTTATTCACTAATCACATATTTCTCAAAACTTAAATAAAATAAATTAATGTATAATTGAGGCTTTCCTAACTCAGTGTAACGAGATAGTTATAGGTTCAATCACCACTAAACGTGATTAAAAATAAGAACGCCACTCAACACGCAATGCCTCCAGAACTCGGAGGAAAATGGGGAACGGAGTGTCTTAACACTAGGTTCCCTATGCCTACTCTGCTGTGTGCGAGATACAGCGTGAAGCTGATATCAAAATATATCTATTCATCCTACAGCTTTCGAATATAAAATTTAATTCGCATTTCACTATTTTTTCTCACATTTTATTAATAAAATGTAAAAGTGAACGACGTGGGTCAAACCAAACAAACATTCTAACGTTACGTCAGTCACAATCGGGAGTAACGCCCACACCTCACGTGCCTACCTACATCTATAGAATAAAACGACAGAGTGAAATTTTCATACGATTTATATTTAGTTTTATTGTACTGTATAAATAAAACACGAGCTTTGGCCTATACTTAGTTGTAGCTGTGACTTCGTTTCTTTATTTATTTTTTTCAGTTTCACGCTGTATCTCGCATATAGCAGGGTAGGTAGAGGGAACCTAGGAACACCCTTAAATCTGGAGGTACGGTTACGTGTTGGGTGGTTTCGTTACCAGAATTCCCTGAAGCGAGGATAGAACCCAGAACCTGTCGCGTTGACAATCCCACATTGCGCCACGACTGGCTTCAATTTTTTTTTCATCTTTACGTTTATACTAGGCTCTACATACTGTTTCGCCCACATTTCTAGTGCCTAAGGTAACTCTGTCTGCTAAAGTATTTTACATCACGATTAGTTAAATGTATTATAATATATATAAAGCCTTTCTTAATAAATGGACTACCAAATAAAAATATTTTTTCAACCATAGCAGTACGAACAAGTAGTATATAAGATTGTGCTATTACGGTTCTCAGCTAACAAGATATTATATTTTATTCCCAAAGCAATTATTGTAGGAAAATGATAAAGCCTAACTTACTTAACTAGATTCTCATTATTTAAAAAAAAAACAAATAAATAAGTTTTTAAGTATATTTGTTTAAATATCACTATCAATAGAATTTTAAATGCAAAAATATTATATTTCTTATAAATAAAATGTATATAAAAAAAGAATAAGCAGATCATTAATTCTTAATTTCAAATTAAAAAAAATACACAACAAAAAAATCGAACCTCACACCTCCATTCCACGAACCACGAAGCGGTGTTAAAATCCGAAGCTAATCTAATAAAATCACTTACCGTATAACGAGCAGTTAAAGTCAGTAACTACAGTGAACAATGTAAGTCGTAAATTTCTATGTTTACCTATTGCTAGTACGGTCTGACCGTCACTAAATCTAACTGAAGATATTGTAATATTGTTTAAAGGTTAGTACAGACGTTGTAGAGATGATTTGTAAACTATTTCTTTTAAAGAGAGATCTCTCTCTCTTTTCTTTTTCACTTTTTATAAAGCTTAGAAATGAGATTCGAATTGAAAATTACTTTGATGTAAATAAATCAGCTTCACGCTGTATCTCGCACACAGCAGAGAAGGCAGAGGGAACCTAATGTTAAGGTACTCCGTTTCCCCACTTTCTGCCGAATTCTGGAGACATTGAGTTTTGAGTGGCGGAACACAACGCCGTGCTTTGCCTCGACACCAGAGCGAAGAAATGGAAATATAAGTTTAAATAAATATTTCATATATTTGAGTGGAGATCAAACCCACAACCAGTCGATTTTACAGTCACACGTTATGCCCCTGCGCCACGACTATCCTCAAGTACTTTGAAGTATTTCTTGTTATAATACCTCTTTGATAACTAATTATTCTTTACATTGTTTTTTATTTTTGCAAATAACAGGTTAGACAAGGGGAACCTAATGTTAAGACATTGCTTTCCTTTCTTTTTGAGACATTGTGTATTGAGTGGTAGAAGTTAGAACTCAACGGCGCGCCGTTGCGAATCGAATTTCACTTTTGATGGACGGATGGATAGATTTCGAAATATTTTATATATATATATATATATATATATATATATATATATATATATATATATATATATATATATATATATATATATTTACCAGAGAGAGTAAATTAAAATAACTCATTTAACTTATTTCTTGTCTTGTTACCAGACCGATAACAAAAGTAATTCATTTGTTTCTATATACTCGAGGGAGTGATATTTAACGATGGCTGTGGGACCAATCCCCATTCGAAAAATTATTTTATTTATATTATATTTATTTCCCCTATGGCGAGCCCGGCATTGACTTCCGCGATATTGGACAAAAAATATACACTCTTATTAATAACCTTCTCTTTTTTAAGTCAGTTAAAAATTAAAAATAAGAGAATCCCTTAGCATTTTGTTCTCGCGTCCTAACCTGCTATATGCGAAAAAAAACTGTAAATTTAGAAAAATCTATATCTATCTAATATTAGAAGCATAGTTAAATATTAAATGTAAATTTTAACTTTACAACAAAAAAACCTTTATTTTATACATAAAAACTAAAAAAGCAGGTTGTGGACCTTTCGTTTTTTCTGAGAAATTCGTAATTAAAATGCTTTGTGATACCCCCAGAGCGATGTCAGTTAGCATTAAGAAATTCAATTTAAATTTTGGAGGGCAGTTTTTTTTTATATTTTTAGAGTAATTTACTCGTTTGAACTTTGTTGTTGTACTTATAACAAAAATATATATATTTAAAAAATTCTTTAGATAACATAATAAGCTATATAAAATTTGATCGATACTTTACTTAATATTTTTTTTTATTGTGGATTCAAATCGCTTTCAGGGGTTTTTTTATTTGTTACTTTATTTTATTTTACCTTGGTGTTGTCAATACTAAAAAAATTATATCTCTGTGGAATAACGGAGTGTGACAGCATTAAGTTCCCTATGTCCATTCGCGAAAAAAGCGTTATTCCTGCTTTGTTTCTGTTTTTTCTGAAAAAAAAATCCACTCCTTCCGTCCCCAAATTAAAAAATAAATATTTCATATACTCGAGTGGAAATCGAACCCACAACCTATCGCGTTTACAATCAGACGCTTACAACCGTGCCACACAACTGGCTTCTAATTTATATAATCCACTCATCACATCACTTAAAAAGTCTATACCAAAAACATTTTTTTTCAAATCTAATATCTACAAAAACACTAATGTATGTACGTACGTCCTTAGAATAATAAACTATTTTAGAACAATATGGCAACATGCCGCGTGCGTTTATTATTCATAAATCATCTGAATGTCAATATGTAAACAGAAATATCGTACGCTTCCTCTCGGCCTTTTCTATAATGGAAAGAATAATAATCTTAGCAGGACAATAAGTTTAATGAACTTAATTTAATTATAAGTAAGTATATGATGAGGTTGTGGGTTCAATCTTCGCTTGGCGGAATTAAATATTTATTATTATTTTTTAATTGCTTTGGTAACGAGACAAAGTACGGCGTTAAGTTCTGTTATTTAACACGCAAAGCCTCGAGATTTCAGCAAAAAGTAAATAACGAAAGTGTCTTAATGGGAACGAAGTGTCTTAATATTAATCCCAGGTTCTTTCTGAATACCCCGCTAAATATGAGATACAGCGTGAAACTAAAAAGATATATGAAATTAGCGAAGACCAAGCCACAAGAGAGACCTATGATGATGATGATATAAACGATAAAAAATTGTATACATTATATCATTTATATAATCAAGTTACCTAACGGCGGCGTTGAGTTCCGCCCACACACAATGCCTCCAAAACTCGGCAACAGTGGGGAGCGGAGTGTCTTAACACTAAGTTCCCTCTGAAAAGAAAGAAAGAAAAGTTACCTAACGAGTATAAACAATACAATAATTGATTCAGACATCACAATATATTTTGATTTCTAAACTATTTTTCAATTTCCATTAAAAAAAGTCCTTAGGAAAAGTCATTCTATAGGTACACCTGTTACCTAAGATTTTAAAAAAAGAACGTCGTCGTATTTGAATAGTACTTAGAATAACGCTTCGCCAACGACGGCGGTTATTATTTTTCGCTGTAACATTTTCCCATTCGCGACTACATATTTACCTTTCGTACCGGAAAATATGAACTTTTGTAAAAATATGCTTGTATCTATCTATCTTTCTATGTTTTATCTTTTTTTTTCCACTTTCAACTAATGCATGTTCTATTTGTTGAATGTGGAAATGGTTGAAATTGTTTTGAAGTTGGATGCTTATTAAAATTTGTTTCTACTCTAATGATGAGGCCAGTCGTGGCGCAGCGGCACGAGGTGTGACTGTAAAACCGACTGGTTGTGGGTTCGATCCCCACTCGAGGAGATGAAATATTTACTTTAAATTTATATTTCCATTTCTTTGCTCTGGTGTCGAGGCTAAGCGCGGCGTTGAGTTCTGCCACTCAACACGCAATACCTCCAGAATTCGGCAAAAAGTGGAGAACAGAGTGTCTTAATACTAGATTCCCTCTGATGAAGCTGATTTATTCTACTGATGAATGAAAAAGCATAAAAATTGACTTCAAATTCATACCATATAAACATCGTATATGTCTATAATATACTTACTGATATTTATCAAAATTTACTTACCTTTTCTTAATTCACATCATATTTTTTTTAAATTATCACAGATATTCCAGTGTTCATTTTGCCCCTCATTTTGGTTACATTTAGAAATAGAAATTATTGTCCTATCCTACTATTTATAAATATTATAAACTTGCTTTTACTCGTGGTGTTGCTCCCGTGGAGACATGAACCTCTGACCGCAGTTACAATGGATTACATCATAATGAATGTGAACGATATATAAACTACCCAATAAAAAAGGAATATTTCAATTGGAACCTGTAGTTCCTGAGATTATAGCATTCGATCATACAAACTTTGTGATATTAGTCTATGTTTGTGATATAGTTAATATAGAAGATGATAGAAACATTGCACCCAGTGAGCTTTGAACTCATAATTACCAACTCAACAAACAAAAACTCACAACTGTTATTCGTATTCGTATATGTGTGTATTCTATTTTCCTATAAAAACCCGAATAATAAATAAAATTACATATAAGCGCCAGTATTATTTAAATCAAAAACATGTGGCCAACAAAACAAATTTATAACAAGTATTCACAGCGTATATCAAAATATTTTTTTGTATCATTTCAATGCGTGACTAATTATGCCAAATTTATACAGCGTATGGCTCGTTTGCGATTGGCCACGGACGTGACGGCCGACCAATAAAATTGTAGGGCGGTCCACTCTTGCGCAGAACTTCGCGATATTTGAATATAATAATAATACTATAGGAAGGCCTTCGTGGAGTTGGGACACTAGCGTGTTAACGCGATGGTTGTGGGTTTGATTTTTCTTGGGATGTGAAATATTTAGATATTTTCCTAGTTTTCCCATTGAAATTGCAATGCCCCGAGCATTTTGAAATTTGAGAAAGAGAATAAAATAATAAATTAATTAAAATACTATATCAGACGATTTAAATTGATATGAAAACAAAATCATTTTCATTTATACCTAGTAGTATTTGTGCGTATAACTGTTACAGAATCGATATCGTCAACCGGATGCGTTGCTTGATACTTGTACCAGATACATTTGAACGTGAATAAGCCGGAAGTACCGAATTATGTTATAAATTGTGGAAGATATATTTTAAAACTTTAATAAGCGAATTAAGCACGCCGTTTAGTTCCGCCGCTCAACCCGCAATTAATCCAGAATTCGGCGAAAAGTGGGGAACGGAAGTGTTTTAATGGTAACGGAGTGTCTTAACATTAGGTGCCTAAGTCCTCTCTGCCTACTCTGATATTGCTAAAAAAATACGTTATTTACTAACAAAAACGAATAATACCTTTGAACGTGCAAAGCTTATTTTCAATTAAACCACGATCGTTATCAACTATTCCCAACTTTCATGAAAGATTGAACAGAACCACACCTCAACAGAGCAGCCCTCAACAACACTCAGCCTGCACTTGAACCCCCTTTGCTGGGGGTCCAAACAATGGACTATTTACAGACGCCTTTGTCTTAACTTTGAGTGGTCCAACCCAAGAACTAAGAAAGACTGCAGTAAATTCTATTTTGCTTTCCTTTTTCCAAAGTCCGAACCAGATTTTCAATGGATTCCAGTCCTGACTGAAGTTGCCAAATTTTATTTGTTTTCTTAATTTTTGGTAATTGAGCAAGAAAGCCAAAGGGTGGTTTAGCTAATTAATAGACTTAGGTCTTTTGAACTTATTAGTTTTATTGAGTTGGTAATTTCAAACTTGGTTTTACAGAACATGAATAATAATTTGGAATATACTTACTTACACAGATTTTTATTATATTTATTTAGGTTTTATTTTGTTTTATAGGGATTTATTAAAATATTATTTTTTTCTTCTTCTCGAAACAGAAAGGTTCCAAATTCAAGTTAGTGAGTACTCATAGAATCATACATACATATGTATTTAATACATATTACACTATATTACTTTACTCCTCAATATTTTAGTTTTGCTAAAATAATGTAGGTCTAGGGGCCCTGAGTCTATATATGAAATGAATAAATAAAAACTTGTTTTTAAAATTAATATTTTATACCTTAATTATTTCCTGTATTTTAAGGCAACGTAAAAAAATTATGTACTATATATAATACCCCCAATCCTCACAAAGGAAATGCGTGCCGAGTACCAGAACACACATCACACTTTCGTTAAAAAGTGCCGGATTGTGAACAATAGTTACAGATTTCTGATTTCTACTTACGCAACAACAACACCTTCAGAATGCGAAGGAAAGTAGGGCACGGAAGTGTCTTAATGGTAAACGGAGTGTCTTACCACCACATTTCCAGGTTCTATTCCAAAAAAAAAAATGGAATTACAACATAAAAATATCGAAACAAATTCATAATAAACATTCGATGCGTGAAATTTTATACAAGAACCTATAATCAAATCGGACCCCTCAAGCTTAAACCGTATATCATGCATATATCGTATAACGTCTTTATTAAGCTCCATTGTTTCTCTCATTATGGTTACCAATTGTGAAAGAAACAACCGATAATGCTAAATTAGTTCTTATTCTATACTAATAAAGTCTAAAATTGCTTCTTGTCTTAGATCTCGATAGTCATACCTCGAATGTCTTATTTTCAATCAATAATATTTCGTATTAAAATGTCTTAAGGTTGGTTTTTTATTGTATTTTTTATGTTTTAGTAATATCTATATATTTATTCCTACTATCAGCACTCTACATACAATAACAGATTTGCATTATATCTCAATTCGTTGGTTGCTTAATTTGAATAGTATTTTACGCATGAGTTCGACTTAACTATTGTTTTGTATATTAGAAACCGTTCACTTTCGGTTATTGTTAACGGATGTACGGATTATAATCAAAAGATTGTGTAAATTTCCGTTCCCCAATTTCCGTTTAATTCTTAGGGAGTTGGGTGTTGAGTGGGTTCCCCCACTCCCCCAGAGCGAGGAGATTAAAATATTAAATATGTCATTCCCCGAGCGGGAATCAAACCCGTAACAACACGGTTGTGCCCATGCTTCCCTACAGCCCCAATAGCAGGGAACAGAAATGTCTTGAGAACAAACCTCTGCCTATCCTGTTATGTGTGAGATACAACATGAAACTAAAAAAATATTAATTGTATTATACTTATATGGTATCGTACTTTACCGTGAGGCACACGCATAATGTCTGGTTGTCAACGTGACGGTTGTGAGTTCGAGTCCCACTCGGGGGTTAATTATATTTATATTATCGGCGTTTCCTCGGTCTGGTAACCAAATAGCTATGGATAGGCATGCTGATTACTCTATATGTAAAAAAAATCAGCTTCACACAGCAAGATAGGCAGAGGGAACCTATTGTTAAGACACTTCGTCCCCCATTTTCTTCGAATTCCGGAGGCATTGCGTACTGAGGGCGGAACTCAACGCCTCGCTTTGCCTCAACACCTGGAAATATAAATTTAAATAAATATTTCATATCCTCCAGTGGGGATCGAACTCACAACCAATCGATTTTATAGTCACACTTTGTGCCTCTGCGCCACGACTGGCCTCAGCCTGTCATTCTATATGTAAACTACGATAATATACTTACAAACATACATTAAACCTCTAAATAAACGAAACGTTGAACATTATTTACTTATATTAATTATCAATTTTAAATAAGTATTACACTTTGAATGGATTTCAATTAACGCAGAACAAATAACAGTAAAAATTAATTGTTATTATACACAATACTGTATTATTTATTTATTTTAATTACTGACGTGAAAAAGCGAGTTACACGAACTATATAAACAGATTACAATGTGTGCTTTTGCTGACCCTACCCTTAATTAACCAGTTTTTATTGAATTTTACGGTTAATCAATGTATTGCAGCCATTCGAGGCGCAGGTGCCACTGAAAACGTGACAGGTTGTGGGTTCGATTTCCGCTCGAGGATGTTTTCTTATATTTTCATTTTCTTCGCTCTGGTAACGAGCCAAAGCACGGCGTCGAGATGCAAGTAAAACAAAAAAATCTGTGTTTATTATTAAAATTAATTGTTATTATTAATAACTTTAAAAGCTTTAAATTAATTGTTCCTTTTTAATAGCTTTTTTAGCTTCACGTTGTATCACGCACATAGGTAGGCAGAGATTAAGATACTCTGTTTCCCATTAAGGCATTGTGTGTTGAGTGACGAACTCAATGCTGTCCTTTGCCTCGTCGCCATAGCGAGAAAATAAAAATATTAATAATTCATTTTTTCGAGTGAAAATCAAACCTGCAATCGTTGCTGCCCTTACAATCGCATTCTTGTGCCATTGCGCCACGAATGGCCTCATAAGACTCATGAGGCCTAACAGCAATAAATCCTAGCACAACACAAAGAAAAATCAAAATGAATACTTCTTCAAACAAATACAAGTTCAAACCAATCTTCAATACCCCAAAAGCACCAGATTTCCTTGTAATTATTGTCTCAAAGCTATCCGTTGAAAGCTTCCCAAACTTCATGATTAAGTGTGACATTGTCGGTCCATAAATTATAAGATATAACCCATTTATCTAAACTCCATTCGTATTATGTAATTACATACAAACAGACCCTATGTATATATATATATGTTATCAGTACAAATGACAGGTTTCAGACTCAATTTAAATTATAGTGTGATTTTGACAGTTTTAATTAAGTATAATGGAGGACTGGAGGAGTTTATTAAGGCTGCGTTGGGGAATCTCGAACGTTTTCTAAGGCAGCTCAAAACTAGAATATTTTTGAATTGCTGAAAGAATACAGTGTCTTAACACTCTCTTTTGTTCTCTTTTGTCTAATCTGTTTTATGCGGTATACGTGTGGGAGAGAGATGATTAGATATATAGTGCTTAGAGGCCGTCGTAGCACAGTTTTTAGTTTTGTGTTTGTATCCACTGCAATGTTTAATATTTTCATTTTCTCGCTGTGAAAACAAAGCAAAGTGCGGCGTTGAGTTCCACTACCCACGAAATGGTTCTAGAATTCGCTGGATATTGGAAGTCGGAAGTTTCTTAATGGAGAGCGTAGTGTCTAGCACTAAGTTCCCTCTGCCTGCCATGCTATACGCGGTATATTGTGTGAAGCCTAAAAAAAATCTGAAATTCACATTTTTATAGTTTTTAAAAAATAATCTTTATCGTCCGAAGAGCAACCAAAGAAAATATATTTAAATAAAATCCTCACAAAAAAAAACATAATTTATAAGCAATTTTTGCGAACACGCAGGATACTGTTACGTTACATTCAGAATTTTCGCCCCCAGAAGTAGGAACCAGGAAACTTATAACTTCTGCATGCCAATTCGGAAACTTTACAGACACTAACTTTGGCATAATGGACTTCTCGATGTTCACACTCTAACTATACTATAGTATAATATATCGGAGTACCAACTTATAAATATGCAACTGAAAAGTTCGGAATATTATACAACTTTAACGCGATTAAACTGAAGTTAAAAAGTTGTATAGAGAATTTATGTGTCTTTTTTTTTCGGTGTGTTTCAAATACCTTATTACGGTATAGTTGAGTTGTTTTGTAAGTTTGCAAGCGATGATTGTGGGTTCGATTCTATCTATATAATAGATAAATTATAATACAATACCCCAAAGGGTCATCTTGCAGTGGGACGGCGCCTTACTGGATCGATTAATATTTAGGGGGATTTTTTTTTCTCTGCTTTCTTCCGTCGCCTTTTTTCTTTATTTTTATCTTCCCTTTTATCCCATATCCCGTTGTTCATACACACTCCACTCCTCGTTGTATGGCGGTTCTTTAGAAATGCTATACTTTATCTTGAGGCCCTTTACCAGAGCTAGGAAATGGAATTAATATAGTAATATCCCCGAATTATACACGAACCCATAACTATCGTGTTTTCAGTTAATCTCTGCCGCTGCACCACGACAATTTTAAAATAACAAAATCTAAAAAACACGCTTGTGTAAAAAAATATAACTATGAAGTGATTTTCTTAAAATATCATTTCTTTCATTTAATTTTTAGATTTTTTTGTAAAAAGCGTGTTTTTTTATCTGAACTACAGTCCAAACTGTAACACTTAATTGGTTTTTTTTTAATATTATTACATAGTCATCAGATCTTGATAAGTATGGAAAATTTCAAAGTTAATCCGACTTTTTAAAGTCGGTCAAAATTACTTACAAACACTAAATATAGATATTGTAACTATATATAGATAAATAGATATATACATACATAGATAGATACGACCGAAGCCAATAAAACATGTTTAAAAATATATACATATATTTAAAAGAATACAGACTTAAAAATACTACATTGTTCATTACCACAAGTGAAGTAAAGGCTAAAAGTTTAAACTTTATTTCCGGTGTTTATTCGTTTTATCTAGATTCTACTAGTCTTCTACAAGTCCTCAAGCTAACCTAGGTCGAGCAGTCTAATTCAAGCAGTCACCTTAAAAGGATTGTTGCCCTAGATTATTTTTTACACTATGAAAAAAAAGGAGGCTAGTCGTGGCGCAGGGGCACAAAGTGTGACTGTTAAACCGACTGGTTATGGATTCGATCCTCACTCGAAGGGATGAAATATTTACTTAAATTTATATTTATACGCTCTGGTGTCGAGGCAAACCTCGGTGTTGAGTTCTGCCACTCAACACGTAAAGCCTCCAGAATTCGGCAGAATGGGGAATTGGAATGGGGGAAGAGTTTTAACACTCGGTTACCTCTGCCTGCTGTGTGCGGGATACAGCGTGAAGCTGATTTTATGAAAAAAAAAGAGATGAGGTTGCCATGACGCGGTAAAACAGCATCGAAATATAAGCGCCACAGTTTTGACTTTCATTCCCAGGAGGTAATAAATATCATATATTTTAATTTTCCTTGTATATCAGAACAAGGAAAATTAAAATATATCAGTCAAAGCGTACACCTTCTCTTGAAACATTGGATGCAAAGTTCTGAAACTCAACGCCGCCTTACCCCGACGGGAATATTACGGGGTAGTTTTTATAGAAACCAATATAAAACACGTTTTTTCACTATTCGAACGAGAGACATCGTCAATCCTCGATTACGCTCAGACCATTTGCGAGTACCATACGTTACGGTAACTCGAATTTGTAGTTTTTTCCTTTGAATTTAGATGTCAATAATTTGTAAAAATGTTGATTTATTTAAAGACAAACCGCGACGTTGACTTCCGCCACAGTCTCATAACAAATTGGACAGAAGATTGAAAATGGAATGTCTTAACATTAGGTTCCCTCTGCCTACCCTGTCGTATTTGAGATATAGCTTGAACGTATAAAAAAAATCGGCCACCTAATGAAAATTATCTAGAATTTTTTTTAATAACATATATTAAAAAGGCATTAAATGCAAGATAACAATATTTATTGTAAAGAAAACCAATTTTTAAACTAAAGAATTTCTGATTGAAATTGAATCTATATCCATTAAAACCTGAACAATATATGATTTCAGTCACTACAGAAATCATATATAATATTCACTACAACAATTTATATACAATTTTACTGCTAAATAATATATGTTTGCTCTGCTGGGTACCTTGCATTTGATAGGCATGTCAAGCACACGTGCCAACTTTTTTGGTATGCGATATAGGAATGAGTTTATTATGACAATATTTTATATAATACAAATTGAAATCAGCTTCACGTTGTATCCCGCACACGGCAAGGTAGGCAGAAGGAACCTAGTGTTAAGATACTCCGTTCCCCACTTTTCGCCGAGTTCTGGAGGCATTGCGTGTTGAGTGGCGGAAATCAACGCCGCGTTTTGCCTCGACATCAGAGCGAAGAAATGAAAATATAAATGTAAATAAATATTTTATTTCCTCGAGTGGAGATCGAACACACAATCAGGATTTACAGTCACACTTTGTACCCTTGATAATAACTTAAAATTTGAAATTTTTAAAGAACGAAAATAATTTTATTTAGTATTGCAATATACCTATTAACCTTGTTCCATTTGATTGCATACAAGAGAGAGCCGTTCGAATCGTTGGGAATCCAATGATCTGTGAAAGGCCTGACACTTTGGCTTTGCATAGAGATGTCTCCTTTCTGTGCGTTCTCTACCGCATTTATCATGGGGAGTGTTCTGAGTAACTATTTGACCTCTTACCTGCTGCCGTTTTCTAATAACGTCGTCGTCGTCGTACGTCAAAACTTAAATACCATCCACATCATTTGGATACGTGGCGCACTGCTGTCTGGTTTCGTAGGAACTTCCGCTACGGAATGGACTACCTGCGGTAGTGTTTCCAGTTCTATACAACTTAGGTAGTTTCCAAAGGCGGGTCTATTTTCACCTTAAAGGTCCCAACGCACCTGTACCTCCTCTGGTGTTGTCCTCTGGTGTTACACGGGGTGATGGACGGCGGTGATCACTTACTATGAAGTGATCCATACGCTTGAATGCCAGCTTTTTCCATTAAAAAAAATGAAACAATGCATCCAAAATTCGGCGGAAAGTAGGGAAACAGAAGTGCTTTAGTGGGAACGGAGTATCTTAACACTAGTTTCCAGGTTCCCTATGCCTACACTAAAAAAAGTATTGAATTTCCTATGATATAATATGAACTTAAGGTATCTTTGAATTCTAGATACCCTAGACATTTATATTATGATTGTAGAGTTGGTAACTACGCAAAAATATTTCCAAGATAAAGTATGAACAATAAATGATATAAGATAAATTATACATAAAAAACATTTAAAAAGTAATTTTAACCACTTATTCAACTACTCATAAACAATTGCACATAAAATATACGCTGAACTTCAAAATTATATATAAACTAGCGACCCGCTCGCGGCTTCGCCCGCTTTAACTACTGAATTTTTCATATAATGTACCTATGTTTGCAAAGCACTTAAGATTACTAATGTGAAAATTATTGAAACCTTAATGCAACCCACATTTTCGTAGCTCCAATAAGGATGTTCCAATTGTTTAAAAAAACACACACTTGAACAAATGACACAAACAACAGAAAACTTAAACGAAAGAAATTATAAACAACAGACTACCTA
>JAATLQ010032553.1:0-15427 GCA_013421005.1 Heliconius erato x Heliconius himera
AGTCTCGTTAGTGATAGGAATCCTCGACCACTGTTTAAGGGAACTCTTTGAACATTTTACCGAAACGACTTGTAATTTCGAGAGGTGAATTTTTTGTGTACTGCCTTCCAAGCGCTTTGAACATTCGTAGAATCTTGTACCGCTTTATACAAGATTTTAGCTGAATTTCAATGGAGTTTCGCTTTCTTTCGTTCGTGGTAGTTATCGCAATATTTGATATAGTTGTAATTGAAAAAAAATTCGCTCTCGAAACCCCCTAGGTTAAGCTATTGTGTGTGACTAATAACGAATTTCTACAGATCAACTGTCATTTTTGTTTTAATTTTATTCGACGTAAGCGTCTCGTATAAGTTAATCCTCCTCAAGTGATATAGAAATGTGAATGACTTGAGCATTCTTAAAGGACGTAAGTTTAGTTAGTCGCAAGGCCTTTTTTATCTAGTTAGGGACTAAGGTACATTGGTGGATAATAGTGTAACATTGGATCGGCGACGAGTGAAATAGAGTCGTGTCCATTACATTAAATAATATTGAATAGCGTTAATTTAGGCCGTTTGTGTTTATTAGTTTACCGTCAAACATATCAGTCCGTTCGTCTGCGGCGTTTCTCATAAACAGTGCAATGTTTGACACCTCCCTCTGTTATGTTTATTTGTCTTCCTAAATATTTGTATTATTTACAAAAGGCCTATTTATATTGTCTCTATATATAATTGATTAATGCATTTTATTTTTCCAATAGTTATAGTATGTATGTTATTTACATAGAGGAATTTATATGGATTTCAATGAAATTTTCATTGTTTTTTTTTTCTTCGTAGAATTGTTGAAATATGCATTTTCATTCACACTCTTACAGAGTGAGTGAGATGGATGATTGACTATTTTTTTTTGTATACCAGCTTCATATTTGTTACTTTTTATGTCGATTTCAACAGTTCTCCGATGTATTCGATTATAAATATTAAAAGGGAATTTTAATTTCTTTTATTGAACAGTACAATTCTTTCATCGATTTTTTTTATTTCATTGACATTTTATACTCAATAGCATTTCTTTTTATAGCTATACTTGTTTAAGTTGACTGCCTTCCATTTATTATGCTCAATCGATAAGTGTCTAGTACAAATGTACACACGTGGAATTAGTCTATTTTTTTTGTTTTATCCATATAACATTTAAGGTATTTAGTCAATTATTGTGAAGCTTTTTTTAATTTACTAGTGTTGTGGGAGTACAGTCGAATCTTTATTCGTTTCGTTATGCTAGTGATGTACCTATATGTATTACACTAACAACGTAAACTAGTAGGTTCAAATATTGTGATAGCTTATGATCGTTTTTGTTCTCATTGACATTGAATTATTCGCTTTTAATAATAAATAAAATAATAAATGAAAACAATGTGCGTGTGTTTGTATCTTGTTGTTTACGCACAAATATACATACAACCATTGAGTATACTAATTTTATTGTTAGTCGTACATACATATGAATAATCACCTATAATAACTACAGGGTGTTCACTAATGTTTATTTGTAAGCCGAAAGGATAATTCCAATGACAACCTCATAAGCTATCGGCTTGGCGATCAGTATTAAATCATTTGATCATTTTCTCATTAAACTGCCAAGTAAGTTTAATTATAAGAATAATTTGCTATATCCCAATGTTATATATAGCGGACCCTAGATTCTATACAGGGATGTTACGGATAATTCTATTTCGATTTCGGTTATGAACATACAATTGTTTCGGATTATCCGTTAGTTTCAAATAATTTCGGTTAAGGTTATTATTTTTTAGCTAAATTCATTTTTTTTATAAAAAAAAATTATTATAAAATATTTATTTTTTATAGAATTGAATATGTTTTTGCCAGTTCGTGATATTTGTTTTTTTTTTTAAATAAAAATATTAAATTATCAAAAATAATTCCTTAATAAGCTTTAGTTTGTCAGTTCGGCCAGACAAAATCAAAAACTTGTCATAACTCCACCCATATCCGAAATTGTCCGAAACTTTTACTTCGATTATATATATTTTTTTTATTTCGGATATTCGGATTTTCGGAAATAAAAAAAATATCTATTCGGTTACGATTACGGAGGTCCGTAACATCCTTGATTCTATATTAGCTTTCGTTGGATGCATTTCTCTTTATATCTAGTTTATTTGTGACACATTGTGTTCTCATTTTGTATCTAAAGCTGGTGTTTCATGTGTTGAAACGGAGCGATGATGTGAATACTATACAATTTAAATAAATGAATTATATAAATATTTGTAATTGTTTTATTTTTTTACTATATATCTTACTTTTTTTCATAAAAAAAAACTAAAGTGTTTTTTAATTATATACTCTATAGAAAATGAATCATCATGTGCAGTCATTGTGAAATATATTTTTTTACTTTAGTTTTAAATTGTACTATAATATGTATAGCATATCATAATACTATTTAAAATTAAGATATTATTTTCATCTTATAAATAACAATTGGACTCTTTATTTTTTATTAATTTCTAACAAGTTTTTCGCTATATTAAAAATGAATCTGTTTCTATAAGTAACATTTTACGTTTTTTTTAATATAATTTAGGTATGTATAACCCCAGTCGAGGCCAGTCGTGGCGCAGCGGCACAAAGTGTGACTGTAAATCGACTGGTTGTGGGTTCGATCCCCTCTCCAGGAGATGAAATATTTACTTAAATTTATATTTCCATTTTCTTCGCTCTGATGTCGAAGCAAAGCGCGGCGTTGAGTTCTGCCACTCAACACGCAATGCCTCCAGAATTCGGCTGAAAGTAGGGAACGGAGTGTCTTAACACTAGGTTCCCTCTGCCTACCCTTGTGTGCAGGATACAGCGTGAAGTTGATTTATTTTTTTTATTTATGTATAACCCCGAGTAGGGGTTAATCTTTACGTAGACAATCAGATTTTGTCGATATTTCCCACGTTCCGCCTAATTTTCGGTTTTATAAGCAAAAAATCTAATATTTTTACATATGGGACCATAAAAATTTCCTATTGTGAATGATACTTGACAAAATTAGAATGAGGGTGAGGAGTGGAATTTTATATGTTATTAGAGATATGATTGCAGGGACTATTAGAGAGTAGGACGTAACGACAATTTAGAAAATTGCATATATAATGACCGTGGCGCCATGTACGGGAAGGGGGGGGCAAAACGGGGACGCGGGGCACCACGGGATCCCCCGAATATAAAAGCTATGTTTACTAGAACTTATTTATGTTGTTACAATTTATTTATGTTGTTAGCATCTGTACCTTCTATACGCTTTTTACAATTTATTTAAGTTGTAACAGTTACAGATGCTAACAACATAAATAAATTGTAACAAACGTATAAAAGTTTCGACGCAGCTTGACAAGAACGTATGGCGCCTGGTGGGTTTCCAGGAGCCGCGGGTTCAAGTCCCGCTACGTTCAAACTTTTATATGTTTTCTAAATAAGTATTTTACTTTCCTAAGTTTGGAGTAACACTTTAAAAAGTGTTAAAAACATTCAATAAATATCAATCTTTCTTGCCAGACGATAATTCTTAGTAATTATCTTTGGGTAGCAGAAATTTGTAAAAATCTCCCTATAGAGATGCTAACATCATAAATAGGTTGTAACAAGGGTATAAAAGTTTCGACGTGGCTTGATGAAAACGTATGGCTTATTGGTCAGAGCGCCTGGTCGGTTTCCAGGCGCGGGTTCGAGTCGCGCTACGTACACATTTTTATACGTTTTCTAAATAAGTAAGTAATCAACGGATTGTGGTTACTTTTAATTAAAAATATATTTGTATTTTTTATTGTTTTTTTAACCTTAAACGGGGATGCCGCTATGCTCCGCCATCCCTTTTTTGGCTAATCTACAAGCAAATTGTACTAATTTAAATGAAAATTTTATATCTTTGGCCGACATCAGAACTAGTTTATACTCATTATTGTATACAATTCCGTAAACCTCATTTATTTACTTACGTTGCGGAGTAAGTCCTATCCAAAAATTAAATTACAATTAGTATATCCCCATATGGTAACATTTTTTAATACTTTTATAAATTCTATATTATATAAAACAAAAACTAAATGCAGCTGTATGCAGCATGAGTGTATTTTCGCTGTCCAAATCACTTTTGAACGACATAATGTAATCAAATATCTATTTGATAAAATATTTCACTAAAATATATCTTAATAAAGTGCCGAACAAATAGGTATATTTCACTATTCCTTCCATTGGTATAGGTCATTTCATAACACAAATTCCAAAGTAGTAGGTTTATACATCTTCTTCACCGGAGTTGGTCATATTACTAATAACTATGCATTTAGGCATTTGTACGTAGGTAATTTCTACATATGTTCCTTCAGATATGGAATGTCATATGATATTAGTTATATAACAACCTCCTTAGTTGCTAGTAAGATGAATGGCATCTGAAGACTATTGCAGATAATGGCTCACTGCAATTGTTTAAGATATGCGGATGGATACGTACGAGTACATTTAAAATGTGAGGGGGTTCTCCTTAATTATGCTCTATTTCTAAAATACTATGATGTTGTTACATATATGTGGCCTATAGTATGACTATAAATGCTATAGTTGCAACACCTAGTGTATATAAGTCCATGGATATAAAATTAAAAATATTGGTGATACGAACCCATTATTACTATTTACCACCGCATGGTAATATTATAATTTTAATGCCTCCCTTAAGCTTAATTTAGGGAACTTATCCCTAAACTAGGCTTCACGCTGTATACCGCCATTAGCAGAATAGGCAAAGGGAACTTTGGAACCTAGTGTTAAGACACTTCGTTTCCATACTTTCTACTGAATTCTAGTGCATGTTGAGTGGCAGAAGACAACGCCGCGCAATGCCTCGTTAACTAGACGGTCTCTTAAACTAGAGGATAAAAATTCATAGGCAACTTCTGTCAATGTTGGTACTAAAGATTTAAAAATGATTATAGGGGGGGGACTCCTTGCTGTGAAGAATAAGAATATAAAGTTAAGAAATCCCCACTGCACTCTATTAAATTAAGCATTAAATTTTCTCATTTCGACTTTATCAATATGTATAATAGGTATCTTACAAAAAAAAATTAAAAATACTTTCATGTAAATTATTACAGAGACGACGGCTGGAAATCTCACGTAGAACTAAGTTTTTAGCTCTACACCTCAAAATGTGTGACTTGGCTCTAATCGGTTATTATAAGGACTACTAGAATAGAATAGAAATCATTTAATTGGCCAAAAAGACATAACACAAAATTGATATAGTATATATAGCTAATGAAATTTTCATCCAATAATAATAGTAACGAAACAGCCAAGCCACTCATTTTGACTAAGGTGTACAGTTTCACAAACTTTTTAGGATTTGTATATAAAGTGGCGTGTAAAGTTAGAAACTTAACTATACATGAGATGTGATATTTTTTAACATTGCAAGCCGTCGTCTTGGCAACATTTAACTTGAAAATGTTTTAGTGGGATTATTTTATTGACAACTAGAGAGCGCGCGCGGCTTCGCCCGCTTATTAGGAGTAAATTCTAAAAAAACCACGAAGCACGTGTTCAATAAAATATTTTTAACAGTCTGAATTTATTTTTTTATAAAAATCGGTACGATTTAAAGATTTTTCCATATAAACTTTCAACCCCTTATTTGAACCCTTAGGGGGTGAATTCTTAAAACCATGAAATACGTGTTCAATTAAATATTTTTAAGAGTCTGAATTTCAAATTTTATAAAAATCGGTGCAGATTACAATTTTTTTCCATACAAACTTTCAACCCCTATTTCATCCCTTTAGGGTTAAAATTTTTCAAATTCCCTTCTTAGTGGATGTCCAGAATATGAAAATAAACATCTGCCCAAATTTTACGTTTCTACCATCAGCGGTTACGGCTCTGCGTGCGTCTTACCTCAGTCAGTCAGCACAAGTCCTTTTATATATATAGATTGTTAGCTATATACTATTTACATTACACATAAAAATGTTTTTTTTTTTTTTTAGCTTCACGCTGTATCCCGCACACAGCAGGGTAGGCAGAGGGAACTTAGTGTTAGGACACTCCGTTCCCCACTTTCTGCCGAATTCTGGAGGCATTACGTGTTGAGTGGCAGAGCTCAACGCCGCGCTTAACCTCGACACCAGAGCGAAGAAATGGAAATATAAATTTAAGTAAATATTTCATCTCCTCGAGTGGGGATCGAACCCACAACCAGTTAGTTTTGCAGTCACACCTCGTGCCGCTGCGCCACGACCGGCCTCATAAAAATGTTACTGTCAATAAAATATGAATCTAAATAATTTACCAAATATTTGATATGATATTTCACTAAAATACATGGCATTATTAAAATGTCTATCTACCATATACAAAACTTCAATATTCCTTTTACCGTAAAATCCTCTCACAAGTTTGTGTAGTTTGTTTCACAGTTCGCTTGCTTCAGTTCTGCGCTATCCGTCAAAGCGCGCGCTGTCAGCGTCCGTAGTGTTTTGGCGCGTATTTTTTTTTATTATTTCGTTTCATGAATGTGAACGTATTTATAAAGTGAAAAAAAACATCCAGCCTAATTTAAAAATATACATTATGTAAGTTTTATTAATTTATTAGTTTTTATAATTTAATACGTATATTTTAAATTGTATTTACTGATTTTATTGTTGAGATAATAAAATATTAGTTGTTGTGGTACTCGTTAGTAAGTAATGTTAGTTTTATAAATGTTTGAAAGTCTAGTGAAATAATTCTTTCTATTTAAGCCCAAAAAGCAAGCATTATTCTCATATGTTTGTAAAAATATTTTTCGGAAGTTTACTGCTTTAAATATATTAAACACAGAACGTAACTAAGCACCAGCTGCAGCGGCAGTGTAATATTTATTAATATATTGTAAAGGTGTTTTTAATAACGTACGTTACATCGTTAACGTTACATCGATTATGTTACCTGGCGGCCTGAAACACAGGAATTTCTAGTTCAGTCGTCTCTATTCCATTTAAGCAAATTATCACCGTGTTACTAAATAAATTATTTCTAATATTATATATGCATGTATTTGGACGTAGTTACGTCCACTTACAAATTCATACTATAAATATGTATAGATAAAAATAAAAAAATACCAAATCAGGACAAAACTTTAGAGAATTAAATCTCTTAGTTAGTAATATTTTTTTGGAATTTAAGAAATGTGTTTTCAAGACAAAAATCAGCTGTTTATTAAAATATAGGCGTTGCGTACAATAATGGAAAAATACCAAATAATTAGTAGGTATAATTACTTTTGATACAAAAACAAAATAAAAATGATATATACAATAATATAAAGATGTCATTGCACAGGTGTAAAAAAAAATAACGTACTGAAAACGATAGTAGGCAAGTATATACGGTAGTTATACAACACTAAGTAAAGGTATAAATGTAATTTCTCTTTTTCTTTCTATGTTTAGTATACATGTAATATTTTCTTTATTTTTTTTGTCTGTGCGATATAATATGTCATTGGCATCATGAATATTGCGAGTAAAAACATATATAGATAAAGATACGTTCGATACATTTTTTTGTCAATGCGCTAATTAAAATGCAAACATTTTTATTTGCTTAAGACTCACACGTAATTGATGGAGTTTGAATGAAACGCAAAAATCTTTTAAATATCAGCTGCAAACCCAAAGTGATAATATGTGACGTAATAATATACATATATTTCATTACAACAAATTATGAATAATAATACAATGAAAGAATTAAACTAACGACTTGTGCACGTAACTAAAGTTTTATGTCGCTTATACTTTATCTTAATTATTTCATGAAAAGTTCTCATTTATTTTCATTTTCATTTTTTTTTTTGGTTTTTCACAAGACTAAGACTTGATGCAACAATGTGAAATTGTTGCATCAAGTCTTAGCCTTGTGACTATACTTTAGATTACTGACAATTACAATTTCAAAACATCACTATTATCACTAATATTAGACAAATAGTTTTATTATCTATTGTACATCTTACAATATGCAATTATTATAGTTTTTTATAATTAAGATTAACTGGCATTTTTTTTTCATATCTTCTCTCATATCTTTATTAGAATCTTAAGAAAGTATTATGGGAATACAATATAGAGTCTATATTGCATCTACAGAGATGCAATAAATAAAAAATAAATGACAATTTTTGCCTTCTATCGAGACTCAAATGTCATCGAGTTCAGTTAGGTACATACTAGTACATTCAGGTATATAACTACGCCATAATAACATTGTAAAAGTTATTTAAACTATATTATAATTAAAAGTTAAAAAGCATGCATGTGTAATGAATACTGATTAGATCAGTGGTTCCCAACCAGTGGTGCGCGGACCACCAGTGGTCCGCAGAAGCCTAAATATGGTCCGCGAACGATTTTGATTTTATTACTGGGGATGGTGAGGCGAAGTTTCTGTTTGATTATCACAGTTAATTTTGATTATACCTACATGCATAGTGGTCCCTGCTACCAAGAATGACATGAAAGTGGTCCTTGATCAAGAAAAGGTTGGGAACCCCTGGATTAGATTAATAAATTTCCACAATCGTTAAATTATATCATATTCATTAAAAACCAGAAAAAGTAAATAATATTATTTAATTTGGGTTAATATAAACGTATACTTTGGTATTCGAAAATATATTTTTTTAAAATCCTAGTTAACGAACAGTCAGTAGTCTGTACAATTATTATATTAAACTACTTACTTACTTCATCGATTTTCTGATTGCCCTGTGTAGCGCACTTTGTTCTAGCATAATAAGCTGAAAGACGAGATAGATGATGCTGATTAGATAGATGTGGTGCATCTTAGGCCGTTCTCCTCCCGCCCGGTGACGCTGTCAAGACCTGTCCAGGTCAACCACAATAAAGTCCATTCGAAAAAAAGACCGCTCTTCCTGTAGGAGTGGGTCTTAAGTGGTAAAAATATTCCAGCCATCTATCTCTATTTGGAAGCCAAATTTGGAAGGTTAAAATAATTAAATGTATTTACAAAAACAATCTTTTTATATTAAAAATGTAATAGGAAAACTTAATTTACTTTTGATTTATCAAAAATATAATTATTATAAGCAGATTTTCTTTAGTATATTTAGTATTAAAAAAAAATACAGTTTGTTTTCATTGACATTTCACTTGACAATTAGTAGGGGAGAGGTGGCATGAAAGAGCCAGTTTACAAAACGAAGCAAAAAAATATACTTTTAATTAAAGAAATTAAGTTTTTTTTCTCTCAAATTATTATTCATTTATTAAACTAGATAATTTCACACGAAATAAGCTTTAAATACAATAAAAAAGCAATAAAATATTCATTTTAAAAAAATGTGTCATTTGGCTCTTTCATAACACTTCGGTATTGAAAGAGCCACCAAAAGTTATGAAAGAGCCAGTCTTATATTATGAGATGTAATAGTGAAAATTATGCTAAATAATAACAATGCACTATTAAATAAAAACAATTTAATAATCCTTATTAAAAAGTTATGTTTTTTTTAAATTATATTAATCATTTTAAGTTAATAATTCTAACAATCTCATATTATTTAAGCCAATCATATCATTTTTTATATTCTTTTTTTTTACATTTTAGAGGCGGATAGTTCTTTTATTAATAAAAATCACGAAAATTAAACTAAATAATAAATTAATAATATCTTCTCAAAAATAACATACTTAAATTATGAGATCTTTTTTTTTTAAATATTGCTCCATGCAATCATCAATATTTTTATTTGTATTGGAGTTTATTTTGCTTCACTCTACCTTTTTTTTACTTCAGCCAATATGATCAGACGAATTCGACTCTGAATTTTCTTGGTTTATTTTCGAGTTTTTTGGGATCAGACTTCTCCATAATGAAATATCAGTAGCAAATTATTTAATAATGTTTATTAAGAATGTATATTTATTATAATTATAATAAATTTAAAAAAAACTAATTCAGGGTCATGAAAGAGCCATTTCTTTCAAGGCCCATCCACCCGGCTCTTTCATAACTTATTCTTTAAAAAAATATAACCTTCAAAATCACAACGAAATCAAAACTTTTGAAATTCAGTTTTAATACAGTTACAAGGCCAAATATATACATAAACTCGATCCACAATCCAAGTACCTATATTTGTTTACAATGAAATACTAAAAACAACTCAAATGAGGTAAAAAAGCTACTTTTGAGTGGCAAATACTTCAACTCGACATATCGGCGTCCGTTGGTTCCGAAGATGTGTAAATTTTTTGTGGGTGATGGGAAATCTGTGTTGCCATTTAAAAATAAAATATTCTATCGAGTCCGTTCCTAAACTACTATAATATTGCAGGTGGCTCTTTCAAAACCTGGCTCTTTCATGCCACTTCTCCCATACTATTGTTTTTATTAACAACGTAAATGAAAAGCATCGTGTAGTATGAATTTAAATCCACACGGGATATTTACATGTAAATATATATAATTACCGCATTGGTGAGACTTATGTACAATCTTAAAATGCTAAAATAGACAACAAGCAGAAATCGAGTCACTTATCTAACTTTAAACGAAAAGCAGTAGATATGTTTTTACATATTTTTTAGCTTCTTCTCTTCTATTTTGGCATACTGCTGTATGGTGTATGGGTAGGCTGATAGAACCTAGTGTCAAGGCACTCCGTTCCTCGTTTTCTGCTTGAATTCGAGACTGTGTATTGAGTGCCGGACTGTATTTAAAGGTTTTACCAGTTAAACGTCGGATATTAAGCAAAATTTAAAATATTTACAAATCCCGTCATTGGCATCTCAGTAGATGTTTATCATGTTTTTTTTATGATTCTCTTATCGGCGTGCTAATAAAACGAGTGGATTGTGAATCGTAATGCTATGTAAACATACAGTTTACTCATGTACACAACTTTCGTACATTTCGCATACCTTCTTATTTCATGACAATATTCAACTTAAATAGGCTTTAATGTTCTATTTTAAAAATAAATAACTTATAAACGTAACGTTTGTGGCAGAGTAGGTCATTTCCTATTGTTTTTTTTAAAATAGTTTGAGTTTTAATAGCGGGTTCACTTCCAAAGACTGAATTTCATGCAAAAAATCGTGCGAGTCGGACCGAGGGCTCTGTACTAATTCCAGGAATATAGATCAACGAGAAATGAGAGAATGCACTTATTTTGTATGAAACGAAGCCTAAATATAAATTTTACAAATTATAAAATTATATTAAATATTTATAAAATTTAATTTTTTTTTCCTTTATTTGTATTGTAGAGTGCCCTTCAATTGCAGTTGTGAAAATGAGCTAATGAATTTTGGCACATTTTGTCAAATTTTATAACCGTAACCGTAAAACGTTTTAAAAATGCTCGCATCTTTTTATTACGTAGACTTACAAACGAACGAAGTTTGATTATTTTGCGCTCCAAGGGGCCAATATTTGATATAAAATTCAGCTTGACACCTCCACACAATTTTGAAGTAGTCTAGACAGGTTGTACAACAAAGTGATCCTATCTATATAGGTTCTGTTTTTTTTTTGAGGTACGGAACCCTAAATACAAACAAGAATCAAAACTCGAAATCATAAACAAATATTACAATAAATTATTAGACGGACAATATTATAAATAATCAAATTTAAAGAGATTTTTTTATATAGATAGTAAGATGACAACAGAGTGTAACTGTATAACAGACACCCATTTTTATTCAAATACTAACCTTTTTATCATAATGATGTAATTGTCGCTAATAGGTACCTATGTAGGTTAAAATGTACAATCGAGGTTGAACTAAATGATGATGAATAGTAGCGAGGAAATTCGGTATTTTTTACATCTAATTTTTACTTTAGGCATTGTAAGCCATGATTCTTCATGATGAAGCTTAGTGCTTCTAGTATTACGGGGTTGGCACAAGAAATGCCGGCCGTGGTAACGGTGCGAATGAGGGTGCTAAGAATCCTCAGGTTAAGTCAGGGTACCACAAACGGTGTCTGCAGCTGGCTGAGAAAAAATCTATGAATTCATTGATTTACTTTTATTTACAGTATATCATACATATACCATTGTACACGTTTGGGCAAAATGTCTCTCTCTCTCTTTTTAAATTGAAGTCTCAGCCAAAATAAAAAATATTATGAACATTTTAAATCAGGTTTATATGACCGCTCAGATGGATCGCTATTATTAACATGCATAAATAAAAAAAATGTATAATTACATAAGCTTAGAGTTGATTATGTATTCTAGAAAAAAAATATAATCCTATATAACAATAAAAATAAATACAAGATATTAAATACAAAAAAAAAACCTAGTTTCAAAAGGTTAATTGACACTTGAACAATATAAAGTTAAGATTATATAAGAACCTACTATTCTATTCTATTTCTTCTTCATATTGAAGATATAGAATTACATATAGATACACACCTAATAAACATATTACAAAGAATATATTTTAAAACAGCAACTGTTGACTTTCTGGATTGCTCTTCTCGTAAGACTTACCGTTTGAATGAATGGTAGTTTCGATAATATTGACATTTTTACGTTTCTTTATGAATAAATTTGCTTGAAAAGATCAAAACAACTTAAATAACTTAAATAATCTATATATAATAAAATTGTAACTGATCGTTTGCTTTTTGTCTTTTTCTCGGTGTATCTTTTTGTATGTGCGTTTGTTCACGCTAATCTCAGAAAAGGCTTTTCCGATTTAAATGCAGTTTTCACTATTGTATTTTGGGATAGTTCCTTTAACAGTTAGCTGGCTTAAATAAACAATTTAATTTAAATCGGTTAATAAATAAAAAAGAATATATTAATATAAAGTATTTTGTTCGACCAAATTGCTACTAGTATACAAATAATTGTGCAGTTCAAGCGGGCGAAACTGAAAGTGTGTCGTTTGTAATATATATATGTGCTATATACTTTTATTATTTTTGTGTTTTTTCACATCTTTTGCGTATAATGCGTTGCGTAAGCCTAGTACACTACGTTCTCTATTTTCCTCTCGTTTTAGAACAGGGGTTCCCAACCTTTTCTTGATCAAGGACCACTTTTATATCATTCTTGGAAGCAGGGACCACTATGCATGTAGGTATAATAAAAATGAACTGTGATAATCAAACAGAAACTTCGCCCCACCATCCCCAGTCATAAAGTTAAAATCGTTTACGGACCATATTTAGGCTTCTGCGGACCACTGGTGGTCCGCGGACCACTGGTTGGGAACCACTGTTTTAGAAAGATAACGTGTTAGATAGAACGACACCTTACTTATATCTTTAGTAATATAATAAAAATAGTATTCACATATTGATCTTTTATATATATCATATATAATTTTTTTTTTGATACGTTATAAATAATGTATAATTTTCGTCACCATATTACAACATAACAGTGCGTATATGGGAAGAATATGGCAACGCCATACATGACGGTATGCGTCAGCGTCACAAACACAATGCAAAACTTGTGTAAGAAACAAGAACGCACGAACATTTATATTATGTAATATAATTTGAGCTTCACGCGCATAAGCAGAGGGAACCTTGTATTAAGACACCCCCGTTCCCTACCTCCCAACAAATTTTTGAGGCATTGCTTTATGAATGGCGGATCTTGGCACTGAGCTCGCGCCTTTGAATCAGAGCGAAGAAATTAAAATATAAATAAATAATAATTCATTACCCCGAGTGAGGATAGAACCCACAACCGTCGCGTTTAAGTTAACACCACGACGGTAATTTATTAACTTTATTATTTATATTTAAACAATTGTATTAAATTGTATAAAATATATTATGTATGTATCACAAATATTTAAAAATGTATGGAATTCCAATTACAATTTTATATATTTTCTATTTTTAAATGAATATAATATCATCATAATATCATATAATATATCATCAAAATCGTATTTAGTACTTTGTATATTTCATTCATCTAACTAAAAACATTAGTATAAAAAACTAGAGTAGGATATATGTATTTGATTAATCATATTCCGATTGTTTGAATAACAAAATCAAATTGTCCTAAACGAAAAGTTATACTACTACTTATAAAATAAATTAATCTCAAATAGATATTAAAATATTACTATAAAAAACTATCCAAGTGCGAGTCGCCGACCCAGGGCTTTAATTGATTACAGCTTAACGGGAAAAACAAGTTATAGAAGTTGACAAACTTAAGCTTGCGGGCGTTTATCTCTGCAGTTTATCAGGCGTAATCATTTTGTATAAATAAAATACATTTTTTTTTTTTTATTAAATTCCTATAAATTTTCACATTTTGGATATTTTCCTTTATTAGTACATTAAGTTCTCTCTTCATGCCAAATTTCATAATTGTAAATCCACAGGAAGTACCCTATAGTTTTTGATTATGCTTTCATACAAAATGAAACATGAAACGTGATCGTAATAAGCAAGAACGATGTATAAATGCTCGTATCTTGACTTCGATATTTTTTTGCTTTTAAGATATGGAACTCTAATAATGCTATAAAATAACATTGCTCAAAACGGAATTTACCCAATGGATCACCTTCGATATTTCTTAAGTTCTTGACCTTACCGATTTTACTTGTTGTCTTTTTTGTTGTAACAAACAATTTATACTTATCATCATGTTTATGATGTTCTTTTTACATTTAATAGTAACATTACAAATATGAAAGTTATGCTTAAATATAGTCTTTTATATAGCTAAAATGAAGTCTCCATCCCTATGTTCAACAGTTTTGCTAATCCATATACTTAGTGGTTTTGGGTGGCAGAACACAAAAGTGGACCTTTTCCTGCTTATACCAAGATAGGCAGAGAGAAATTAGGAACCTAGTGTTAAGACTCTCTGTACCTATTAAGTCACAATCGATCCCCACTTTCCGCCAAAATCTTGTGTGTTGATTGGCGGAACTCAACGCCGCACCTTGCCCCGTCACTGAACTGTTGCCTATTAATAATCTTTCTATTTTAGCATCAAAAACTCTTCTTGACTTGATCTTATTTAATATATCGTTAAGGTAATTAAAAATCAATAAAAATGTCGTTATTTGTAGCTACTGACAAACATAGATTATAATGTAAATTAATTTTTGATTTCAATAGATAACTTACATATGTCTAACAAATGATGGCAGATAATTTTTTGGTCAATAATTGCTTTGTAGACGTTTTTAACATTTTAAAGTGTTATTCCACACATTTCACTTAGGCAAGAAAAATACTTATATAAATGATATAATACTGATGGGATATGAACCCGCGACCGCTCTGACCACTAAGCCAACGCGAAAGAACTTATTAAATAAGTATTATGCTTTGTA
>JAATLQ010032553.1:15437-30049 GCA_013421005.1 Heliconius erato x Heliconius himera
ATATTTTAAGTTAATGAAAAATAATCGAGTTATCAAAAATAATTACAACATATTTTGTTTACCGTTCTCTTTCTCCATTCATCTCAAAAAAGACTTATAGCAATGACCTTTGTAACCTAAATCCTAGTTCTCCGATCGGTTGTGCCGAACTTGACACACATAGTACATACCCTCTGATATATGACGCTGTCCTATCAATCTATTCAACTATTACTATCCGGTGAGGTTGATCATTTTTTTAAATATATCTTGATATTTCCTAATTTTTTATACATAAAAATATGAATCTCTTTTTATTTTAGTTTTTATATAACTTGGCCAAGCACACCACTGAATTGTTAGGATTTCAAAAAATTGGTTGTGTATTTAAACTATACTTATAACAAAATTACATCATTAATTTACTACGACATATCGAGGAATACTTTAAAAGATAAATGTAAATTGTATATCATTAATAATAATTAAAATTTCATATATGATAAAAATCTTTAAGCTTCAAGAAAAAATTTGGACAATTTCTCTTATAAATTTGTAAATTTGTAACGATTGAAAAGATCAAATAAACACAGTATCAAATAAACATTCCGAATTAACACAGACGTTGCGCGCTCTAGTATCGTAGTCGACCTTCTTTATTTCTTATTTCTTTCTTTATACACTTAAGAAGAAACATTATATAATAATTGTTATTTATTAAATATTTTATTACTATAATAATATTGTAATGCATATTAATAAATGACCTTCACACTATAATTGACCTACCTACATTAAACTTGATAAAACCACTTGCTTTTTAAACTAAAATAATTTGCCATGCCTTTTTATACAGAGTTCTGCATATTAAATTTATTATTTAAACTATATGAAAATCTGTTTCGCTTTAATTAGATATTTTTATGATGTATTCAATTGTATGTTCTTACTTTATACAAATACTAGGGCATGTTGATATTTTAAAATATTAATTACAAAACTAAATAAAGACGATATAGATCTAAATCTAAAGCTATTTGTAAAATTTTGCCAACCGGCATACAGTGGGTGGAAAATTTAGAATGAAAGCAAGAAAATATCTGCTGCTCGTTTATTTGTATTAAAGTTATAGAAAGTGCGTGATAAAGAAAATTTCAGATATAGATACACATATTTCGTTGACTTACAGTCTTACAGCTGCTAGATTTGCAATTTATTTTTTCGTTATTTTAGGGAGAGCGCGCATTGGTAACTTTTGTCACGGTGACAATAAATTCTTTGTCACTGTCATGTCACAATGCTTTTCGCTACTGCGCGCACTTGCGGTGACAGTGACGAATTTTTTTACATTTGATAATATAGATCTCGAAGAGATGGTTGTCTGTGCACTTATATAATATTAAGAAATAGAAAAAAAACCAACGTCGATAGAATAATCGTTTAGGGATTTGTCATAGAGCTATGGCCTCAACTCAATTTCGTCAATCAGTATATCGTTGTCTATTTCATCTTCATGAAAACACACGTTTGCCTTGGAGATGAAATTGACGCCATTCTAGAAATTAAAATTCGGAGCTGCACGCTGCTGTTTCTTGTTTATGCGGAAGACGACTAGTATGGAAACCGCAAGGTGGAGGTGACATTTAGTTTCTAATGTGCGCACGGGCATACAAACCTATGGGCGCGGTGACAGTTGCGTCACGGGCGTGTCGCCATCCCCCGCGGACAAAAAGTCACCTAATTGTCACGTATCCAAATGCGCGCACCTTCATTTAGGGTGATGTACACGGTGACAGTGACGCAACAGTCACGGTGACAAAAGTCACCAATGCGCGCTATACCTTACACTTTTGTACAATTCGTATTACATTTTTATACCACTCGAAAATGTAAACAAGAATACAAAATCGACTTTTTCGATTTTATTACAAATATTAGATTATAAAAATCAACTATCAAAATTATACAGTTATAAACGTTCAATAGCTAACAGTGAATAGTCAGTTTTAATATTGTAATTTTTACATAAAGGTAAATTACAGCCGCATGAACTGTATTGTTCATTTAATTGCATGGCAGATGACGTCATCCGAAAAGACAATATGTACTCTTGTAATTTAGTTGTAAACGAATAAATCACTTGCATTTTAAATGCTTGTAATAAAGATTCTTAAGGCATCCTTAAAAAGTAAAAACGAAAATCTTATAGGATCACGTTGTCTGTCAGTCAAGACAATTTATCTCGAGATTAGCGGCTACGCATACACAATCAAAAAATTTATGTATCGTTTTTGCTGCATTTTGTAAGAAATTCGCCATGTAATCAAAACCTATACGCTACTTCCCGTCGACCAACAGTTTTAAATTTGGCACGAAGTTAGAGCATAAAATAAAAATAAAGGTAACAATAAATAGCCATATATATAGCAATATAGTTATAGCAATATAACAACAGTATTAAGAATATTCCCAGGAAAGACAAAATACATTATTAAAAATACTATGAGTATATGTACATATATTATTATAAGATTTTTATAATTTTGATAGTTAATCAACTATCAAAGTATATAGTAGAGTATACAAATCTGTATACTCTACTATTATGCTTAATTAAATATATTTTTTTAATTTTAAAAGTTTCACACTTTGTCTCTAGCCTAGAATTATCTCACTCTGTTCTCCGTTTTCCGTCTACATAATAAAATATATTTAATTAAGTAATTCTTAATAGTCTTCTTTCCATATTTACGTACACTGCGGCATTGTAGATAAAAAAAACTAAACTTTAATATTAACATTCCTCCAAATAAAAATGGAACCTACAGTCATCACAGATCTACCGTCAAACCAGTCAAACGCTTTCCAGCTGAACGACGCTAAATAAATACCACGATAGACTGTAACTGTATATATTTAAAGAACTAAGAACTGCTTTGAAACGACAGAACATTGCTTCATCTCGTGAGCGCGTAATTATTATTGCAGCTACTTGTAAAGATAAATGCTATTCTTCCCACTCTCAGTATACAGTGTACAGATTTAACTTTGCATTTCAGAATTATTATCTTCCTCTTACGTAGGTATGTGCATTGTTTGTCGTCAATCTCCGCAACTTGACTATAGTTGTCATTTTCTTTGATTATGGTATTTTAGTGAACGTGACAAGGCGACTTTACGTACAAAACCAAGTTGTTTTTTTTTCACATCAAAAATCATTGAGATTAGTTGCGCGCAGGAGCACAAGCGTGTCCACGACAGGTTGTGGGTTCGATCCCCACTAGAGGAAATGAAATATTTAATGTTTTCATTTTTTTACTCTGGTGTCGAGGGAAAGTGCAGCATTGAATTCTACCACTAAACAGGCAATGCTTCCAGAATTTAGCAGAAAACTAGGGATATAGCGTGACGCTAAATAAATATAAAAAAAAATAAATAAATCATTTTATTTAATCTATTTTCGTAATCCATTATGTGTACCGGAAAGTTCCGCAGTCCCAGTCTCATGGCAGACGGCTAAATTGGCGCCCCCCCTCGGGGATCCCGACTAGACCTTGCACGCCTCAAAGTAATATATTGCTCATTTATTGTCACTACCTGTCGCTTATATATTCTATTTTGGCCCCTTTTGGAATTATTATTTTGATTTTTGCTTGTTTTTAACCAAATTAAGGAAAATAAATAATTGTTATTGTTATTTCAACGTAACATTTAGTTCTGAATAGAGAGAATCTAGTGTCAAGATGAAGTGGAGAACACTCTTCTTTCCTTACAATTTGGGATTTGATGAGTGGCGGAATTTATTTTACAAGGCCATGGATGGAAATGTTACAATTGAAATATATTGATGCCAGTCGTGGCGCAAGGGCACAAGAGTGCGATTGTAAACGCGACACGATGTGGGTTCGATATCCCTCGAGGAAAAGAAATATTTAATATTTTCATTTCGTCGCTCTGGTAGCCAGGGGAAAGCGCGCCGTTGAATTTCGCCACTGAACATGCAATGCCTCCAACATACGGCGAAAAAGGGTGGAACGAAAGTGTCTAAATGGGAACGGAATGTCTTAACACTAGATGCCCCAAGTTCCCTCTGACCACTCTTCTATGTGCAGGATACTGTGTGAAGTTAATAAAAAAAAAGTAATCATTTTCCAAATTGAAGATCGAAAATCGAATCCTACATTCCGCTACATAAAATACATGCACGTGCACTGTCTCATGGTAGTTCATAAGTATAAATTAAACAATATCATAATTGATTAATTACTTATTTAGGTATTAAAAATAAAACCTAAAAAATTATTTTAAAACTCACCTAAGCTATGAAACTTACGTAAACATATGCTTTCGACCGACTTACGTCGATTGGAAAGAGATTATAAACAGGAAGTTACTAATAATATATCTTATCTGTCAAATCGCTTTCTTACGAAATGAAAGTGTGGACCCGATGAGGCCGTATGAATGTTTTTAAGTACCTACAGTTTATTGAATATATGGTTTGGTTACAATAGTAAGCGGAAAGGAGGAACTCTTTTTGGAATTTGAATACTTAGTTTTTTAATTATTCCGTATTTAGTAGAGTAAATAGCGATGAAGAACTTTGTGTTAGCACTCTCCACTTTACACTCAACTCCCTCCAGCCCCACTATATAAATTTGGTCTTACCAAATCGGAAAAATTAAACAATTTTAATGTAATCATACCTATGAGTAGCGATCGAACATACAACAATTACATTTAAAATATTATTGTTTATTATTTAAAAAAAAAAAACAGTTTTACGCTGTATCTCGCACAAAGCAGGGTAGGCAGAAGGTAACCTAGTGTTAAGACACTCCGTTCCCCACTTTCTGCCGAATTCTTAAGGCATTGCGTGTTGAGTGGCAGAACTCAACGCCGCGCTTAGCCTCGACACCAGAGCGAAGAAATGGAAATATATATTTAAGTAAATATTTCAAAGATGAAATATTTACTTAAATATATATTTAAGACTCAAGTGGGGATCGAACCCACTACCAGTCGGTTTTACAGTCACACTTCGTGTCGCTGCAAATTTTCGTTGAATTCGTTTATTTATTGAGACTTTTAAGTTGTAAATAACTGGTGACACCAATACTTACAACATTTTGCAAGACATTGCTAATAACCAAGTTTTGTTTAGCCATAAGTAAAATATAATGTTTTCCTTTAAGATATTCTAAACTTGGACTTGAAAAAATAACTACACTTCTTGAGCAAAGAACCTACTTACAGTTACGCTGTTGAGGTAAAATACTGTAATTAAATATTACATAGAGTTATTATTCCATAGGCTGTTTGCTTGGAGGCGTTGACTCTATAAAACTACTATTACAGTAATATAACTATAGGAGAGATCCTTGTAACACTTTTCTTCAATCTTACACAACTTCTGTTTTAATTAACTTGAAGTATTGATTTTTTAGATACCAAATCCTTATATTAATATTAAAAAACAGTTAGACACAGAAGTATTAAAATTATTCGTTTTGAGTGTAATTTTGTCCCTAGGTACAATCGCCTCTTGTACTATGGGTCAGAGACAAAATATGATTATACGAGAATTCATTTTTCCGATTTTGTTTTAGAATAAAGGAGTGATAATTACTAATTATTTATCTTTGATAAATATTTTGTATTCTATCTACGGCTATCAAATATATTAAAACATAAAACTCTTCAGCACCCTTTCGAATTGACCGTCGTTGTACTGAAATCTTATTTATAGCTTCTATGACGTTATCCGTATTGGGATTAAGTCTAGTTATTTTAATCTTACTTCGTGGCATCTAAAACAACAAAAATAAAAATTGGGACAACAAGGTACAAAAATATGAGTGTCCCAAGGTACAAACTTTTTTGTTTTATTAAGGGAGTGAGGTTATGTAAGCTGATCCATCAAAAAAATAGCACACTAAAAAAATATACATAAGCTGGCATCTAAGTATGCGTAATGTAAATCCTCTCAATTCAAATTCTCCACTTAAAACATCAATAAAAAGAGAAGAAAAAAATCAATAGTAAAATTTTGCCAACCTGACGTAAACATACAAAATCGCCGACTTTTTCAGGTACGATCGAGATGTTGGGACACAAAGAACCGCGAGGTTCGCTTGTGGCACTTATAGCGCCAAATGTCCTAAGATACACGGATCTCCCATATATTTGAATCTATAGTCACCAAGAGTTGTCATACATTTAGACAAGACTCTTAGCGATCCTATGCGAGGAGCATTAGATGAAAATAATTTTAATATAACCATTTCTTCGAATTGGGTTCAAACCCACAACCATTGTGCTTACAGTCATCCCTTGTGCCTCCGCGAGCCGATCACCTTATGCGTCTTATAATATTTGCATATTCAAATATAAATTTAAATTGTAAAGCTCAATTACCAAATATCATTATCTATGTAGGCTATTCATAGAACGTTATTAAATGTCTACAACTCGGTTTGGTACTTTTATGTATGCCAGTTATAAATTATGCAATTTTAATAGTACATTAAATGCGTGTGTGGCCAGTTGTGGGCAGGGGCACAGGCGTGCGACTGTGAACGCGACAGGTCGTTAGTTCGATTCCCACTCGAGGATATAGATATACTAGCGAATTCAAAAAATATAAATACAGTGGCACTGTAGTTAGGAAATTATCAATTTTTTTTATTAGCCAGTTAGTATAGTGCAGTAGAAAATAGAATTTAGAAGTTGCATTATTCTTTTTTTATATAAATATACTTACTTAGCTTCAGCTCATGCTCACTAACTTGTCCGTTAAAAAACTATAAAATGAAATAGATGTATGTATATATTTTAGAATTATAGCATCACCACTGACATTGTTTTTTCATACACGACATTCTTCATTTCTTTAACACTTCTATATAAATGTCACTAATATATATTTTTTTAAATAAGTATATTGATGCATGCTTCACGTCTATTCACAGTAACGACTATATAATTGAGGCATGAATACATTACATTCAGGTCTAAAGATGGTGAAACTGCTCAAACACAATATTATTTTATTAAAGTTTTTCTAATTATTTACGTCTAGGCCGTAGTGGTGCAGGGGCACAACCGTGCGACTTGTGCGTTTTAGGTTCGATTCCCTCTCCAGGTAATATTTCATATTTTCATTTTTTACCTCTGGTAACGAGACATTAAAAAATATTTTAGATAAATATTTAAAACTGTAATGGCTCCATTCATTCATACATTAAGATGTTAGTAGTCTAGATAGAAATCTAGAGGCCTTCTATCTCTTATAAGCCGGTCTTATTAATACGGTCGTTACGGCCTTATTACTTTCATATCCCCGATGTGGTGACAGAAATCGCGGCGTTTAGTTCCGCTACTCATCACACAATGTTACTCGGGATATTCTCTTTCCTTCTTGAACGTGATATAAAGACACCAGACGCTTAAGGGACCATGATCCATTTATTTTTTTATAGACAATCAATGTTAGGGATACTTTTAACTGCCTGTATTTTAAAGAATATTTCTTCCATTTGTATATCCAACTCAATATATACAATCATCTAATAAAGTAGAAATTCCTGTGAAATTATAGGCATGCAAAAAATAATAATCTTTTAACATGCTATCTTTCTATAATATAGAAAAAAATAGAGAAAGAAATGATTTATAATTAGGTTTTTTTCACAAATTCTACAAATACAAAATTGATAAGATTTCCCGAATGAATTTTAGAATTTTCTATAACGTTGTTTAGATAAGAAGGTACTTAAAACTGCACGTTTAGTAGGTACTTCAATGAAATGTTATATAAACAAATACTGGTAATATTAACCGGCTAGTGTACCTATTTACCATCTTAAAATTATTTATGATTTACTCATAAATTTACATTTTCCTTTATATATTAAATTATGAAGGATATTAATGTAGTACATGTGTTTTATTGAAATATAATCATTTTATAATAAACTTTTAGTATGCATATATAGAGATTAATTGGATGTAAGTACTTTTTGCCAGCTAAGGGGAAAACATAACGTATAACAACAAAATACCGAATAAAGCAAAAAAAAATTAAAACTATATGGCACCGACTCCAAATTTTAAATAATAAATATGTATATCAATATTTTCATTTTTTTTATTTAATTGAAAGTAATTAAAATATTATCTTTCTACATATACTTTTGAAATCACGCAACTTCACGCAGTACTCCGCACATAGCAGAGTACATAACCATTTTCCGCCAAATTCTGAAAAAAAAATTATGAGTGCCGGAACTCAACGCCACACTTTGCCTCGTTATCATAGCGAGGTAATTAAAAGTAAATGTGTATTTCGAAAAGTACTAATGAAATATTTTACGATATAGATCACATTTTATTTTAACGTTCTTTTTATCTTCGTAGGTAATATATCATTGGTACACAATACAACGTATGACAATACATATCAGGATTTTTATAGTTTTATATTTTACTTAAATTATACTTAACATATGCTTACAACAAAAGGAATCCCCGTTTTTACTTTATTGTGTTTGTTATAGGAAAAATATGTCTTTCACAAAACAGATTTATAAATTATTCATGACATAAAATTAATATCAATTATTGTTCATATTTTTAAATGTACCTAATCCCACACTAAAGATAAATATTTCTTTGAAAATTTATAAATATACGTACTGTCCAAATGCCCCTGCGTTCAATTTACGTTGCGTTGAAAACTTTTTTAAGAAAATTATAAAATATTCACGAAGCAAAGGTCTTGTAATAGAAAGGTAAACAGATCGAAATATAAATCGGTATATTATTTATATGTTAGTCGCACTGAATAGAACGAACGTTAGATGGACGGAAAGATAAAATATTTTTTGGTTCACGGTGAGAACTAACCTGTACGGTCAGACATTTTCAACAACTAAAAGTGATATTTACACATATTTTTATTAATAAATATAATTCCTGTCAATGACCGTAAACTATTTAACTGTAGCCACTTACTCTATTTGACTATTATAATAAAAGTACCTACATATATATACCTACATACATAATATTACATTAGACCTTCAATTTTTAATTATTTGTCGCTAAACCACTGGGCCGTGACGCCATTTAGACGCTTGCTTCCATTCGTTTTGTGGTTTCGCATACTGACAAACTATTGTTAGATGAACTTTGCGGTCTATTTCGGTTGATGTAAAGATATTGATGTAAAGATATCGGAATGGAAACTGTATTGCATATGGTATATATACTTATATCTGAATACAATAAAGTGCGATTAGATTTTTTATGAATATATGCATGGTTGTTCGGGTAAATTAAGAGCGCTTTTACCTTAAGAGTCCCACTGCGCAATAGAACAGTGAAATTAAACATATAAAAAACTTTTTATTGATTTACAATCGAAAAGAAATGCTGTAATCGAAAAGTGTTGTCTGCAGAATGCCAAAAACGAATTATGTTTATATCTATTTACACGCACATACTTTACATACACGTAAAAGATTCATTTGGCCAAACAAAGACGTTACACTTCATGAGGCAACTTAGCATGTAATCGGGAGAGGCCTAACTGACTGTTGCGTAATTGCAAAATAACGCTGTAGTTTTACACTTTTCCTATAAAGTAACTTAGAGTAGCAGTACTTACTTGCTTAGCTTCACACGGTATCAGTAGCAGAGTAGCAGTAAAAAAAATCAGCTTCGAGCTATATCTCACCCGCAGAGTAAATCTAGTGTTAAGACACGGCGTTCCCCAATTTTTGCGGAATTCTGAAGCCATTGTGTGTTGATTGGCGTAACTTTACGACCTCCCCCCCTCCCCTCTTTTTGCCTCGAATTTAGAGCGAAGATATGAAAATATAAATTTAAATATCGTTTCCTCGAATGGGTATCAAATCCACATCCTCTCGTGACAGTCACACACTTCTGCCGCATCGCAATAGCTTTAGTAGAAGTTAAAAATAATATAATTAAAAAAAATCATGTTAAAATATTTTTATCACAATTTGAATCTCTACAATCTTCATATACAATTTTATCCCGTTTATATAAACTTATTTTTCATAAGTACTGATTTAATGAAATTGAATTCCTTATTACGATCTAGAACTTTTTCTAGAAAAGTTTAGTGGAGATTGCGAACTAGTCGTAGCGGTTTAGTACCCATCAAAGATGGCGGCAACCTACAACTGGTTTCTTTAATATTTTCTAGATATTTTTTTCTTGCTGCTTCCTACCCAGTAAATTGATTTGGACATGTAATTTATTTAGAACTAAGGTCTTAAGGAAAACTGAGGTACACTTTATAGTGCTTTTACGGTTAATTTAATTTCACAGTACCTAATTACCTAGTATTTACTATTATAAAAAATATTCAATAAATATGAATGAAAAAAAATTGTGAAGAATATTTTTTTTTTAATATTTTATATATATATAGCCTCCAGAATTCGGCAGATAGTGGGGAACGGATTGTCTTAACACTAGGTTCCAGAGGGAACCTACCCTGTGTGCGTGTGCGGGATATAGCGTGAAGCTAATTTATTTTTTTTATATATATACATATATATGTGTATGGTTCACTGTGAATGCAACTATAAACGAACGAACAAACAAAAGCATCAACTTTTGTTTAAAATAAAACTACAATGTCATTTTATGTCATCGTTACGGTTGGAATGTATTTAAATGAAAACATATGAAAATAACTACAAATACTTGGTAAGTATAGTTTTACTTTGAATAAGTTAATTTTTTACATTGTATTGCCATTTACGTGACTACACAATGGATACTTAAATCGAGTCATTAACTATTTGCAAAGTAAAAATATATTATTTTGTTAATAGTTATTATAAACACATATATAATATGTAACTAGTGTGGTGTATACCTAATGTGACCAGACATCCGATTTTCAACGGTACTGTCCCGTTTCTCGCCTGTGTGTCCTGTTGTCCCGAAACATGCTAACATGCCACCGGGACGTACAAATGTCCCGTTTTTTCAGTAAATTTGGTCTATCGAAACAAGTTTCTCCGTGATTATCGGCAGTATGTTAGTTTTAAAAATAAATAATAATAATAATTATTATTATTATAATCAATTATACTTTAAAACATCGAAAGCCACCCTACGATGTCCCGTTTAACCGAAAAATGGTCACGTTATGTATACCTAATATTTTTTGTTTTGGAAATAATTGATGATTTTCTGAAGGTGGTCGTTAATGACTATCGAACACTATTATTAATTAAAACAAGCTAAAAAACAAAGCAAAATGTTTAACTTCCCACCAACACTACTGAAATCACTATCAAAAGTTATAAGGAAGTTATAAATGTTCACTTTACATTTTAAAAAGGAACCAGAAACAACAACTTTAACCAAACAAGAACAAAAAAGGCACGGACAATAAAAGTCTGTGGCGCTTAACAACTCATAATAAAAAAACCCCCTATTATTAGTAATTAGTATTAGCTCCATTAAAAAGTTTTAGTATTTTAAATATAGTGTGTAAGTTTATTTTGTCACGGCTAAATACATTCATATTTTGGTAGAGATTCTCTTTCATGAGATAATTATTATAAATCAGTGTAGTGAATGCATATATTTTATTATATTTTTATTTAAAGTCAGAGTTTTTTCAATTATCTGAATGATTACAATTACAATTGCAATTACAATCTGGCCTCAAACTCAACCTCAACTTAATAAGAATATTTAAAAAAAATACATCAGTTTCACGCTGTATCCCACATACGGCAGGGTAGGCAAAGGTAAAACATATAACTCGTATAATATATGTACATATTTGTATTTTCAATTGTAGTTTTTGTATATAAAGAAGTCGTGAATAATTCTAGAATGATTTTTAATTTGATACGCACGAAGGTGTAGGTATAAAAGTGGAAGACTTGTTGTTTATGTTTATTTGTATGTTTTTGTATATTTACATATTTTATCGTTAATTTGGTGCAACAAAAAAGCGTTGTGCGCTTTTTGAATTTTTTTTTCAGTTTAGTTAATTATGGCGTTTCGAACGTGCCAGTTGAGCACGAAATAACTTCGCCAATGTAACATTGTATAGAGAATTTTATTAAAGTTTTGTAATTATAAGTTTTTATACGTACATATTTGATGTATTTAAAAAAAAGTTCAATTACGTCTGCTGCATCACATAAGCGACTTATTGGTAAATTTAGACATTGAATATTGATAATACAGACCAAAAACGATGAACATTAAAGATAATTTTCACTTGGAATAATTTACGTGCATTATAAAAGACAAAGGTTACCTTTCTATTCTTAACTAAATACGATTAACAAAATACTTATTTTTAATGGTATAGGATATATAGACACAGGCAAATTGAAACATTATAATAATGTTTTTCTATGAAATATCTTTATTTTTTTTACATAGTTCGGATTTTTTTTAATTAATTGTATTGTAAGTTATTACTTTCTGCGAAATTTCATACCTGTGGGTCTATGCGAAGTGGCGTTTTAACAGACGGACCACTAAGTGAATCTATAAGATGTACCGAATAATAAAAATTAGAGTTAATCATAAGAATATATTTTAAGTACAACTAGATGTATTTTTAGTTAGGTTCAGTAACTTCTGGATATGTTAAACATACCTAAACGTATTTATACAAAATATACTTACTTTTAACCTTTCTTAAATAGGTACTTAAAGATATACAAAACTTTACTGCGCGTCGTATATAATGTTGGCCTTATTTGAATTATTGTAAAACCAAGGAAGGTTTCTCCTCGTAAAAACTTTTATAAGTTTTTATTGAAGAAATCATCAATAAAAAGTATATTTATTTATTGACCTATTATTCAAAGTAAACTTAAAACATATCGGACTACTGACTCAATGGATTGTATGTATAAAAGGACATTTCAGCTTTTGTTTATTTTCTTTTATACCTACACAAGTATCTATATAATAGATGTATAAATAACATCATTTACATACTTTGTTACCTATTAGCATTACTAATACTAAAAAATATAGTTTTTTAGCTTCACTTCGCTTACTTTATCCTACATTTATGCCATGTAATTGTCAATATATTTATGTATATTTTTTTTGTTTCCCCGAAAGGGAATCGAACCCACATGATTAATTTTCATCTGCCCTAATTTTAACAGTTAAGCCGTATTATCGTGTTATTATTCGCATCATAAAGATGAACGCAAGCCGCAAGGTGAACGTACGAGGGTTACAACTTGCAACAGGTAAAATGTGGCAAGGTTGTGGCAATGTATAGTTGTTGTATTGGTATATATTTTCCGATGTTAAAGTAGATTCCGATGTTAGAGTAGATGTAGAAGAAGAATATAATTTATTTATAAGTTAGTTAAATCTTTATAGGTACTTACTATTTAAATTAGTTTTTTTTTTTAATAAAAAAAATATTTTTTTTAAACAATGAAACAAATTATCTCTTTTTCTTAGAGCAATCAGCAAAGTGATAAATTGTATTTTTTAACAATTTTAATTTAAAAAAAACACACCGAAGTAGAAATATTAAATATCTAAATAGAAACATTAAGTAATCAGTCCCAAAATTTTGTTTGATTACGCTTAATCTGCGTGTCAGATTGGAGTTTTTAATTATTTTTAATGTTCAACTCTTACATAAATTCCCGTCTATTTAGAGTCATTTTTATTACTGGATTGCATGTTGAGACAATAAATAAAATAGTTGTTGTTGACAAAATATCATATTCAGCATATAATAGAATAATTCTATATGCCATTTATTTGTCTTTTTTAGTGCAAGACTAACCAATACTTACTTACTTATCATGAATCGAACCCATAACCTGTACTATGCTTGTACCCTTGCGCTACGACTGGCCTCATCTTCTTTTATGTATCTAATTGTATATACCTATATAATATTACAAAAAAATATATCATATCTGGTTTTCTTGCCTACATTTGGCGTGATTGTCTTCGTCCCAGGATGACAAAAGTTGTATATCATTGACTCGGACATACAACGCGATACATCTAATGGTTTAAAAGAAATATGAAAACGTTTTGCGAACGAGTCATTTTGACTCACGTTAAGCATCTAGGGGTTAAAGGGTCAACTACTAGTGGCATTACCATATACGTAATTAATATTCTTCTAAAAGTGACTAAGTAATAACAACATTACTTTGAAGAGTTTTACATACAATTGTATCGCAAATAGAGTAAGATTAGATATAAGGTATCTTTATTGAAGTTTGCATTACATTTGTCATTGAAATTCTTTCTTCGAGTCAAGAGAAAAAGAAACAGAAAATTATGAGAAATTGACAATTTTGCACTTAGCTGTATACTTTGGGAAAACCTATGTAAATTCAAATTCAAATTCAAATTCAAAATATTCTTTATTCAAATAAACTCGTATAAGCACTTTTGAATCGTCAAATGAACATGTAAACAAAAAAAACAAGCTACCACCGGTTCGGAAGGCAGTTCTGCTGAGAAGAGCCGGCAAGAAACTCAACAGTTGCTCTTTTCAAAGTCAATGGTATTATTACATTATCTGGCAGCTAACCTGCATCACATTCAATAGACATTAATTCCATACA
>JAATLQ010032555.1:0-14633 GCA_013421005.1 Heliconius erato x Heliconius himera
CATCTCGAGCTATGAGAAAGTAAATACATAGAGATCGTTTATTTAAAAAATAAGCATAAACTTTAAGATCTGGATATCTTCGTATGAATATATTTTAGATGAGATAAAAGGAAAACTTATATGTCCATATATTACCTACTTTAGTGTGGGAAAATGCTTTATTTTTAACTTAACTCTGTATCACGCAAATAGTAATGTAGGCAGAGGGAACCTGGGAACATAGTGTTAAGATACTCTCTTCTCAGACACTACCGTTCTCCACCTTCCGCCGAATTTTGAAGGCATTGCGAATCGAGTGGCGCAAGCCGGAGAGAGGAAATCAAAATATATATTTTTTTCATTTCATCCAGAGGCAACCGAACCCACAACCAGTTGAGTTTAAATATACTAATTTAAGTTTCATACAAAGATATCACTGACACTGTGCAATAAGATAACATTCTCTATTTGATAAATTGCAACGTTGTCTTCAATCTAAATATATTCGTATATCATCTCGAGTTATGAGAAAATATATACATAGATACACGTTGATCTAAAAATAAGCATAACCTTTAAAATCTGGACACGAATTTATTTTAGAAAAGGTATAAAGTAAACGTTTATAATATGTTAATTCTTTAAAGAGGTTAAGATATTTTTTTTGCTGCTTCTCGCTGTAGCCGGCCGCATATAGCATGGTAGGCAGAGGGAACCTAGGAACCAGTTCTATTAAGACCGTTCTATTTTCCACTTTCTGCCGAATTTCAAATGAATTCCGTGTTTAGTGGCGCCACTGAATGCCGCGCTTTGCCTCGTTGCCAGAGCGAGGAAATGAAAATATTAAATATTTCATTGGCTCGAGTGGGAACTGAACCCACAACCTGTCTTGAACTTCTGCGTCAATTTAAGTTTCACACAAAGACATTACTGACACTATACAATAAGATAACAGTCTCTATTTGGTAAATTGCAACGTCGTCTTCAATCTAAATATTTTCGTATTTCATCTCCAGTTATGACAAAGTAGTTTTGTGTGTTAAATAAGATTTTCAGTTGCAATTTTAATTTTGTCGAGATGACTTGGTTAAGTTGAAGTCCTCTCGCGCGAGGAGTGGGGCCAGTGACTTGGAAAGCGTCGTTGATCAAGAATAATATATAGCGTAGCGTGAGGGCCTTATTAGATTATGTAATTTTAAATGTTAGGTTTATGTTTTAGCACTATTTGTTTTTGATACGAAGTGGAAACACAATGTGGACGAACTGGGATTCGAACCTACAGCCGATGCGTTTATAGTCAGCGTTGTACAGTGCGCTACGAAGTCACAGATCTGAATTTTATGTTTTATCAGTAAACATCTGCGCGTTTAGTGGAGTAGGTAGAGAATATAGTGTAAGTAATCGGAAGCGGTTAACTCCAGCACATAGCACGATACGCAGAAGGAACTTGGGAGCCAAGTTTTCAGACACTCCGTTTCTCACCCTTCTAAATTTACGGGAGATTGCGTCTTGAGTAGTGGAACTCAACGCCGGCAGAGCGAGGAATCTGAATCTACAATAGTCGCGCTTACAGTCACACGCCCCTGCGCCACAACTAAAAGTAACGACGGAAAGAGTGGGTTTGAATCCTAACGAGTATAGCTAGCACTAAGCTGCGCCACTATCCGACTTATTACTACATATGAACCTCACGCTTTATCCCGCAGTGTTTAGTTACGCCGTACTTCGTGGTCCTTAAATTTTGAGACATTGCGTGTTGAGTGAAATAATATTCCAATATTCAATTAATATTTTAGAAAGACTTTAAAAGTCTTACTCAGAATTTATATAGATATATATGTAATATATTGCATATAGACATTTATCTACATACATATATATGTAATTGTAAAATAATTTCTACGCAAACACGAAAACCACTTAGGAACTCGGCAAATGTCAAGGGCGGATGTATAACGAACACCGCGACGACGACGGCGGCGGGGCTGACGCGTCGCGTTCATATTGGACGTCTAATATGTGTCAACTTGGAAATACTAATAAAACTTGGTGCTTGGCTTTTTTTGATAGCTATTGGTGTTGAAAGGTGCTGAGTTTGGTTCCCGATTCAAGTGCTGTGCTGAAATGTTGCTGGATGTTAGTAAAAGACAGTGGTTTTTTTTGGTCTACTGGATGTGTTGGCTGTAAGAGATGGTTGCTGTTCCAAAATTTATATTTATACGTACGAATATATATGAGGTCTTTGTGACAGAACTTTTAATTGAAAACGAAAGCACGCAACTTTCATTTACTAAAAATCTGTGCGTAACGATGCAACGGAATATCTTCTTGGTTGAACGTTTGGTTTCCTCTTTTTGCTCTGCTTTAAGAGGCGACTAGAGGCGCAGGCGCACTAGGGTGCGACTGTTAACGCGACGGTTGTAGGTTCAATTTTCTCACACGGGGAATGAGATATCTTTTACTATCATTTCGCTCTGACGACCAAGCATAGCGCGGCGTTGGATTCCGCTACTCAACACACAATGCTTCCAGAATTCGGTGGAAAGTGGGGAACGGTAGTATTTCGATGGAACCGGGGTGTCTTACCTACCCTGCTAAGTGCGGGATACAGCGTGAAATTAAAAAAATAACCACCGTCTGACTAAATTATCTCAAAAATATACACATACCATGACTTACCGAGAACTAATTTAGTTTTGTAAAACGAAACTTACGAGTTTTTAATATAAGGGCCGCAATTTACCCGCGGCCACCTAACTTGGTAACTTTTGACTTGAGTCAATTAACATTATTGGATAAGCCGAGCAATATGAAAATTGGAAGGCTAAATATATATTAAACTTTTAAGATGTTTCGTGTTTCTTGATAGATTTAGGTATTTGTTGTGTAAAAAATAAATTAGTAAATTTTTTTGAACAATTTTTTTTTCATGGTGTATTGTATTTTATAAATCAAGCCCTTTTATTTGTAAATTATTTTTCCCGACTGCTAAGGAAGGGTTATGTTTTTCGCGCGTATCTTGTATGTATGTAATATTCTTTATTACCTCGTATCTCCAGAACCGCCGAACGGATTTACATATTTGAGGTATCGTTAGATTTCTATTAGCAGACCAAGTGTTCTTAGATAGGTGGCGTTAATAAAAAATAATCATGGCGGCTGTGGTACGCCATTGGACTTAGTGATAAAAAAAAAATCGTTTCGAATACTATAATATGGGTATCAAATTCAAGAGCTCAATTTCAGGATTTCAAAAAGGTATATCATTATTATTGTTACCATAATAAAAACTAACAAAAAATGAAAAATAAAAAAAATATTAGTAACAACAAAAATCCCGACTGCATCATACTAAAAAAAAAAACAAGTCCAATAGTTTATTAGGATTAACAGTCGGGACCTATAAGTAATTCTTCAATCAATAAAATCTTTACCAGGAACCCCGCATAATTTAAAGAGGTCCCGACTGTTAATTCTAATAAACTATTAGACTTGTTTTTTTTTTTAGTATGATGCAGTCGGGATTTTTGTTTTTACTAATATTTTTTTTATTTCCTAATTTTTTTACAATTTTACAATTGGTAAATATTTTTTGGTTTTTAAATTATTATATTATAGAGGCGAGGCGTTCGGTTTGTCCCTTCTATTTTTAGTCCCTCAGTGCCGTCTCAGTGCGCCGCGATGGCCTCAATAAAAAAAAAAACAAACATACACAATAAACAGTTAATCCATCCCCAAAACAAAAAAACTTAGAAAATACAATATTGTATTGCTATTTTACCCAAAAAACAAAAGTCCATTGCAACTTTATTTCGTTTTTGTTAGCTTTGTGTCCCTACAGAACACATTAAGCAAATGTGTCGAAAATTATGATGAATTGTGGTACCCGAAAACCGCCTCAAGTGCCAACTAGGATGGAGGCGTAATTGCTTAATTTCGCGTGAAACATTTGGGACGATTAATGTACCGCAGGTACAACGGAGCTTACGGTGCCGAAGTGGTGGGCGGAGATCGTTTTGCAGGTGTGGAAATATACGTGTGGATGTTTTGTTTTATCAGTTTATTGTATTTGTGGGGCAATTAGGACTCATTTTAATATTATAATATTTTTTTTGAGGCCTCGTCCTTAAGGCTCTGTTTTTTTTTCAGCTTCACGCTTTATCACGCACACAGCAGGGTAGGTAGAGGGAACCTAGTGTTAAGACACTCCGTTCCATACTTAGTGCGCTCTTTTAGTGCGATATAATCGGTAGTGTGTAAATAGTACTATATATTTTTTTAGTTTTACGCTGTATACCGTATACCTATAACATTGTAGGCAGCAACAAGATAGTTGGAAGGCATTTCGTTCTGTATTTTCCTCCTAATTCTCAAGACATTGCATACTAAGTGGCAGACCTCAATCTGGCTTTCTCTTCTTACCAGGAAGTGAAAAAAAAAATCATTCCCTCAAATTGGAATTGAATCCACAACCGTCGCATTCACAGTACTCACAATGGCCTCCAAAAATACTAATATTTACGTATATGTATATTCCCCCGGGAATCGAATTCCCAACCATAACATATACTATAATCAGACCTCTAACGACATAGATATCATAACTTGTATAATTATCCCGATTATATTCACAAGAAATAAAATAAAAAATAGAAAAAAAATCTCTTTTCATAGCAGCAGATAGTGAATACGCGCCAAGCGGGTCAACTTAGCTCTTTAATGCCCCTTTTATATATGACAAATTGTTTACTCTTATCATTCGCGAGTGAACTGTGTCAGGTCGTATGGAAATTAAGTTTTTGTTGCCTGTGTACTCTGGTTATTTCATATTTTATATATTGTATGTGTATGGGTTTTTGGAATTTCTTGTAGTGTATGTGTGTATGTATGTATGTATGTATGTATGTATGTATGTATGTATATATGTATGTATGTATGTATGTTAGCGGGGGTGTGTGCGTCTGACTATGAGTGCGAGGGTTGTAGGTTCGATTTTTTACTAGAGGAATGAATTGTTTTCATTTCTCTGGTGTCAGGATAAAGCGGGGCGTTGATTTCAACGTGCAATATATTGAAAATTTGGTGGAGAGTGGGGAACGAAGTGTCTCAGCACTAGGTTCTCTGCCTACTTTATTATGAGCGGGATACTGCCTGGAGTTAAAAATGTGGTAGCCAGAAAGAATAATTTATATAGAGGTGATAAGTTTTGCCTATTTTGGAGGTATTTAGTGTTGTGTTATTTTATAATCATATCTTCGCTATGCTATACGAAGCGCGGCGTTTAGCTCCGCTACTCTTTATTTCGTTGAGTCGCGCAATATTTAAAAAAGTGGGCAGAAGATGGGCAACGTATTGCGTTATAACACTAAGTTCCCTCTGTTTCCTTTGCTATAAAGTAAAAAGCGTGAAGCTGCTCCTTTAGATAATTATTCTTTAGTGGCTTAGCTATTTTAACTTAATTTATAATATTTGTACCTTTATAACCCGTATATTTCTACTACCGCCCACGTAGCACCTCAAATGTCTATACCGTAGCGCCCACGGTTATTGAGATATGGCGCGTGGGACGATTTTGTTAGCCGTTTAGAATTGTATTATGTTTTGTTCTACAGTTTCTAGGGATTTTGTTACAATATTTTCTTTTGTAGATAATATATTTACTCATTTGGCGCTGCTAGTTCATACGTATTGGTTTAAAGCCTTTTATTAAGAAATACAATTTTCGAGAACTTGTATGTTGAGTGGCAGAACTCAACGGCGCGCCTTATCGAAACGATATCTTAAGCTTCACACTGTATCCCGCACACTGCAGGGTAGGCAGAGGGAACGTAGTGTTAAAACACTCCATTCCCCACTTTCTGCCGAATTCTGGAGGCATTGCGTGTTGAGTGGCGGAACTCAGTGCCGCACTTGTCCTCGACAACAGAGCGAAGAAATGGAAATATAAATTTAAGTAAATATTTGATCTCTTAGAGTGGGGATCGAACCCACAACCAGTCGGTTTTACAGTCACACTGTGTGCCTTGTTTTAATAATTCCTCCTAGTGGGAACCGAACCCACAACTGTCATGCCAACAGATAGGCGCTGTGCAACGACTATTTTCAAATACAAATATTTAGGGAAGGAATCAAATTTACTATCAGTGTCTAATCAGCAGAGTTAGGAAAAAATTAATTGCAACTGACAATTAACATTTACTGATAGTTTTTTTCATCATTTTGTTCAAATCACTATTTACATCAATTGTTAATATTTATTTTTTAAAGTGTTATTCACTAGGAATATACACTTAGGAAAGAAAAATACTTATAAAGAAAACGTACAAAAATTTGAACGTAGCGGGACTGGAACCCGCGCCTCCTGGAAACGACCAAATATTAACAATATTTAATAAGTATTGTTAATATTTCATTGTTAATTGCAATTAACTTTGCCGAACATTTCCAGTCAAGCAGTTACCAATTGCGCCACACTGGCTTATCTTCAATTTTTATATTTAATTGGAATTAAAATTTTGTCGCAATATTGTGGGCGGTTGACATGCTACGCCGTAGCTAGCAGCTACGAAAGCCTTCGTGATTTTTGCTACTAGCGTGATCGTGTATCGTATTCAATAAAAAAATAAATTATATAACTTATAACATGATGTAATTGGGTGTAGTAAAATGCTTTTTTTATTGGAGTATTTTTTTCTATGGCCTCTAGCATCTTTTAGAGTATCTACATATCAAATAGGTAGGCCAGGAAAATCTACTTTTGGGACTTTTCGTTCTTAACTTTTTGTGTAATTTTGACATATTGTATGTTGAGTGGAGTCCAACGCTGCGCCTTGTAGGAATATTTTTTGGAAAACGTAGTGTTAAAACACCCCATACTCCCCATTCTCCCTAATTTTCTTCATAAACTTCGAAGTATTGCGTGCCGAGTGTTGGAACTCAACACTGTGCTTTGTCTACCAGAGCAAGAAAATGAAAATAATTAAATTATAATCAATTTACTAATTATTGGGATACCTTGGACTAGGATAACTTTAGAGGTCATTTTACGCCCAATATTAATAACCTATCTCCAACGTCAATCTTAGATTGTTTCATATATCTATCCAATCTCTAGATTGGATTGAATCTCTAGATTGGATAGATATATGAAACAATCTAAGATTGACGTTGGAGATAGGTTATTAATATTGGGCGTTAGACTACAAAGTATTATATGTATATATTTATAAATATTAAAGGTGTTTCTGTCTCCCATATCCGTTTCCAGTTTTACATTCATAACCTGCAGGAAACAGGAAAGGCTTAAACTGCTTTGAGATAAGTATAGCGGCTGTATGTACTAGTAGCTATTAGAATATAGATATTACAAAAATTCTGCATTTTAATCAATTATATAGAAAATGTAATACAATACATTAACGAATTCGATTTTTTTTCCACATTTTCATTTTTTTTCGTATGGAAAACATTGTACGTGGTGTTTGATGTTTTTAATTAAGTTTGTTTGTTACACTTTAAATAATTAAATTGTCACTCGGTTTTTAAAGATTATTAACGTATAATATCTCGATAATTGGATGGAGAAAGGGAAAAGGAATGTCTTTACTCTTGTTTCTAGTTCTCCTCTAGTTTGCCTTTGCTGACCCTGCTATATGGGAAAACGCGATAGGTTGTAACAATTAAAATAAAAAATAAAATAAAAAAAACAGACAAATACGTACCAAAAATCAATATTTAATTAATATGCTGAAAAATTGCATTTTTCCACTGAAAATAACTCAATTTCGTTCATAAACTGCCTAGAAGAAAAAGGAGGTGAGACCATTAACTTTTCGGCAAATATTCTGGCGTTCCGCCAATACCTGTAGAGGTTTTACAAGTACTTCTTAGGTTTAATTACCGCATTTTTAGCCTAACTTCACGAAGTTTGGCTTCGATTTTCCTATTATTTTTGAAGGTTTTGGCTTTGGAGCATATGCTGAGTTTCTTCAATATAAATTAAATAAATACATATATAAAGATACCAGACATTTGTATATTACACTAACATATTGCTCGCATCTATAAAATAATTATTTAATTAACTTAATTTTTATTAGGCTACCGTAGAACAGTATTATAGTGGCTGGCTGTCAACGCAATAGATCTGTGTTCGATTACCTGTCAGGGGAATGATTATATTTAATTAGTTGGACCGGTGCGAGGGTAATTCAGTGTCTTACCACTAGGTTTCATCTGCCTATCTTGCTACGGGATCAGCTTCACGTTGTATCCCGCACACAGCCGGGTAGGCAGAGGGAACCTAATGTTATGACACTCCGTTCCCCACTTTCTATCGAATTACGGAGGCATTGCGTGTTGAGTGGCAGAACTCAACGCCGCGCTTTGCCTCGACACCAGAGCGAAGAAATGGAGATATAAATTTAAATAAACATTTCATCTTCTCGAGTGGGGATCGAACCCACAACCACTCGGTTTTACAGTCACACTTTGTGCCCCCGCGCCACGACTGGCTTCACTCGGATATATTATATGCGGGATACAGAGTGCACAGTACAAGCTACGTTTTAAAATTACATTATCCAATAATAAATTAAGTGATATGCGTCCACCCATACCTACCCGTCTTAGACGAGGGTGGAAAGATAATAACTTTGCACGAACAAGAGATCACTTTAAGAAGATCAAAGGCACGCTTGTTAATTAGAACCAATCGAGAGGCAAGAAGCTCTTGATACCGTATATAATTTATTATATGAGTATTAATAATGTGAGGCCGTCGTGGTGCTGGGGCGTAAGGTTGCGACTGTAGCCGTGACAGGTTGTGGATTTGATTCCCATTCGGGGGAATGAATTATTTAATATTTACATTTCGTCGCTTTGGTGACGAGGCAAAGTGCGGTGTTGAGTTCCGCCACTCAACACTTGAAATGTCTTAATGGGACTGCCTATCCTGCTTAGGTGCTGGATATAGCGTGAAACTAAAAAATAATAATGTTTTCAAGAAAAAATCGTAGATATTAATTGTACTTCGCGGTGTGGAAAAAGAAAAGGTGTAATAAATTTTATTTTCCTTTGAAATAGATATTATGAGTAAGGTGTAAGATTTAAACCACAATCATAGCGATCAATTTCAATAGAGCCCCCGTTGTGGCGCGGCACAACGTCTGACTGTAAACATAAGCTTGTGGGTTCGATTTCCACTCGAGTAAACGAATTATTTTTGTTTCCTTTCTCTGGTAATAAGACAAATCGCGGCTTTGAGTTCAATTACAATGTCCCGAAAATTGGGCGGAAACGCTGTATGCAGCACGTAGGAGAGTAGGCCGATAGGGAACCTGGAAACCTAGTGCTAAGAGACACCATTCCTATTAAGACACTTCTATTACCCATTTTCCGCAATAATTGATTTCCTCGAATCTGAATCGAACCCACAACCTGTCGCTTTCACAGTCGCATGCTTCTGTCACTGCGCCACGACTTCCTCTATAAATACACATAAATATTCAAATTAAATTTAATCATCGTAAGCTTTTCAATAGTCGGTGCCCTATTTATGAGAGCCTAGATTTATCATTCATTTTTTTATCTTTTTTTCATGTCTGCTTTCAAAAGGTATACCTTTTGCTTTAACTTAAGATTTATAAACATCTTTTAATAGCCATTGAACTTTTTAATGTTGGATTTTAATAGATAAATAATTTTGTGTAGCGTAAAAGGCTTATTAGGCCAGTCGTGGCGCAGGGGCACGAAGTGGGACTGTGAAACTGACTGGTTGTGGGTTCGATCCCCACTCGAGGAGATGAAATATTTATTTAAATTTATATTTCCATTTCTTCGATCTGGTGTCGAGGACAAGCGCGGCGTTGAGTTCTGCCACTCAACACGCAATGCCCCCAGAATTCGGTAGAAAGTGGGGAAAAAAGTGTCTTAACATTCCCTTTGCCTACCCTGCAGTGTGCGGGATACAGCGAGAAACTAAAGGCCTATGGTTTTTTTTACATATTTATTATTTTTTGAACGCTTAAGAAGTAAATATATATTTTACCATTGGTAGTTTTTGCAGACAGAGCTTACTGTAAGTTTAGTTTATTCACCAGGTTCTGCCCAATTAGAAACATTGAAGAATGGATAAGATAAGAAAGATAAGAATCTGATATCTTTTTTGGACACCAGTCCCCGCTTACTGCTCTCGGAACTCAACGACGCGGTTTAACATACCATACCACTATGGTAATACGGAAATAATTCATTACTAAAACTAAATATTCGATTCCCAATCGAGGAAATGAAATATCTATACTGAACTGTCAATGTGTCAATGCCTCCAAAATTCAGAGAAAAGTGGGCAACGGAATTGTCTTAATGAGAACGGAGCTCCCTAGGTTCTTTGAGCCACATAGCAGGCTTGCTATATGCGTAATACAGAGCGAATTTAAAAAAAATCAAAAGAATTGAACCCACGACCTTTATTTTCAGTCTAACACTCACCTACCATACAGAGAAAATGAAATATCTTTATCCATCTAAACTTTTGCATTTTATACTTTGAAAAGTAGAACATTATTCAACATAATTCTTACAAACGTCTCACGTCGACTTAGATAATCGATGCTCTGTCCGAAACTATCTTTCACGAACTGTTCATTTTTCAATTTTCAACTTATGATAAAGCGATGTGATGCTTTTCAAAATGAATTCGTATTGCAGAGATGAAGTGCTATTCATCTTTTTCTTTTGACGTTTTTTTTTATTGTTTTTTTTTCAAGTTTCATAAACTTACGTGGTGTTTAGATATTCAGGGAACCTAGTGTTCAAACACTCCAAGAACTTGGTGAAAATTGGGGAACTGGTATGTTTTTATGGAAACGGAGTGTCTTATCACTACGTTCCCAGGTTCTCTCTGCCTATCCAACTAAATATAAAAATAGCTTTGCAATATTAACAATCGTAATCATATTATAGTAATTTAATTCTTGAATTTTTCAAACATATTCTATATATTCCTTTGAAAAATAGGTGTTTTATTCTATTTGTTATCATTTCAAACTAGAATTATAAAAAAAATCTCAGCATCGAACGTGCTACCTCCGCCCAAACAGCCATTGCCCCTAGATTATTAAAAACTCTAGTTACTTCTAGTTGAAATACTGTAGAAGTAATGAATAAATAACGTCGCCGTAATTAGTCCTTTTATATTCTAGACACGTAAAATTCTATTAGATAAAAGTAACGACTGTCTACTAGCGTTACTAAATTATTAATTACACTGTAATATAATTATGAAATACCTTTGTGATAATAATAAATAACGAGACATTTGACATTTATTATTAAACATTAATGATTTTTGTAACTTAAATATGAAATTGAATTAGTGAACATTTTATTTATTTTTAAGATAATATAAGAAATTAATGAAATTGGCGCAGTTAAGTAAGAACCAGCGGTGATAGTGGGATCGATTCATACTTAGACGAATATAAACTATATGTATATATTAATAACTAACTATAACTTTTTATTTGAACTATTTTCATTTCCCAGTGGAGGCCAGTCGTGGCGCAGCGGCACGAGGTGTGACTGTAAAACCGACTGGTTATGGGTTCGATCCCCACTAGAGGAGATGAAATATACTTGAATTTATATTTCAATTTCTTCGCTCTGGTGTCGAGGTTAAGCGCGGCGTTGAATTCTGCCACTCCTCAACACGCAATGCCTCCAGAATTCGGCAGAAAATGGGGATCGGAGTGTCTTAAAACTAGGTTCCCTCTGCCTACCCTGCTGTGTGCAGGATACAGCGTGAAGCTGATTTATTTATTATTTGATTTGATTTATTTTCATTTCTCAGCTCTGATTCGAAATTTCTATGGAAAATAGGGAACGAGTGTCGTAGGTAGGTAGGTTCACAATGCTCTTGCATAAGAAATCTGACAGAGTCCTTAATGGTTGTGGTTTCAATTCTCATTCAAGTAGGTTCATACAACCTAGTGATTTTGGCTTTTTCGCTTCTTTCTCACCTTTTCGATATTGAGTCCTTAGTGGCAGTATTTATTGCCTTAAATTGTGTAATTAAACTGTTGAAAGCATTTTTTACATTTTCGACAAAAGTAAGGAAAATACTTTAACATAAAAAAATTAGTCGCGAGAATGGAGCCCTTTGAAAGGCTTCTGAATGAGATCAAAACGGTTCAATGACAGATTTACAAATAGCTATTCAGCCAATCCAGCTCATATTATTGCTTAGTCACCTGATTAATTGATTAATTAATTTTATGACAATTATAGAATTAGAAATTAAAATTCTTATATTTTATTACAGCTCGGCCTGTATATATTATATGATTATAAATTTTTTAACATCGAGAAAAAGCGCGAAACGCTACGGTCTGTCTCTGCATACCTCTTAAGCCTCGTCCACTATCACCGACCTCTATCCTTCAGGAGGTCCTCATTTCCCTCCAGTATCAACAATATTGTGTTTTCCAAGATTTACTCGTACCGAGGTGCACCACTTAAAAATGAATATTTAACTAACAAAAACATATTTGTTTCAGAGTTCACGTATAACCAACGCGAGTGGTGACGCGTGCGAGCGTCGCGACCCCTGCCAGCACGGCGGCGTCTGCATCAGCACGGACGACGGGCCGATATGTGAATGTAGGGATGGTGACTACGAAGGTGCTTTTTGTGAGAGAGGTATGTATGAGAAAAGGTAAATATTTAAATGTTTCTTATTTTTTCTTAGGGTAAAAAATTCGTTTTGCATTTTATATAATTGGCAAAGTATTTAAATATATTTGAAATATTGTTTACTAGCAGGGTAGGCACAGGAAACTTGGCCAAAGTCGAAGAGAAGCTATTTTTCAAATCCATTTACGCCCAATATTAATAACCTATCTCCAACGTCTTTCTTAGATTATTTCATATATCTATCCGATTGACGTTGAAGATAGGTTATTAATATTGGGCGTTAGAGAACATTTACGTGTGAATCTAGAAATTCCAGAGTCAATTAAAAAACTTTTTTTAAATTTGTTTCATATATCATAAGTAGTATATGGTTTGTAGTTCTTTAGATTATATTTTGTCCTAGATAGGATAATTATACTCATATTGACAGCTTGCCATTACTCGATAGACTGTACTCAAGCTGGACAAGGTCTAAAGAACGGGATAACATGTCACTATGTTTCTTCTATTTACTTATTCGTATAAGGGTCAAAAAGAAAACAAAAAAACTTAAGTCACTTGTTACGCAAAGCCTTAAGTTTATTTGATTGCTTTCTATCTCTTCATTGAAAGAGAGACATGTGGGGAAAATCTTGCTTTCATGCAATGTTTAGTGCTATTAGCATTCAATAGTTTATCTCTACTTCTATTCTATAATATAAAAATGATTTATTTGTTTGGTTGAGCGCACTAATCTCAGAACTAATGTACGATTTGGGAAAATCTTTTGGTATTGGATTGTCCATATAAAGAGGACGGCTAAAAGCTATATTTCAACACGGTCACGGACAAGGTACTTGAAGTGAGTCATATATCATGCGATCTTAGTTATTTGTATTACACCCACGTGGGTAAAAATTTGTCCTATATATACTATAAAAATTCGGCTGACGGACGACGATCTTATGTGATAATATGAAAGAAAACATTGATGAAATGCATACTTCTATGAATTGAATTGAATTATTATCACTGAATTATCATTATTTTGTAATCATAATACAAAGAAGTAGTTATTTGCATTTATTCATTCAAACAGATTAATTATAAGTTTACAATGCGAACACTTAGGCTGTTTCTTTGTAGAGTTTGTTCCGCGCTCTCACTCGCACACTTGGCTCAGGCGGAACGTGACAATGAGTCATACTTTTTCGTGAGTACAACCGGCGTTCATCGATTTACAACACGTTATCACGTCAAAAATATTTCTATTATACTCAATAATTTAAAATATCTAACTAGAAAATTAAACTGAAAAATAGAATAATATAAATTTCACCCACTTCACTCTATTGGTAATAAACACTGAAATATTTCCAACTAATGGTAGTTTTACACAAAAAAAAGGTCAGAAAATAAAAAGGCATTAAAACGAGCAGTGCCTTCAAGCGAGACTTACTTGGCTAATGGCAACACCATGTATAATATGGATTTAGCACGCGAGTTTTATACAGCAAAGTACAATGCAAGTGACTTTAAGAATGTTGAATTTTATATGCAACAGTTTTGTTTTTAAGCGTTTAAGAGGGTAATAAATCATTTTGAGTAATTTATTTTGGTTTCATTTTTTTTTAATTAAATACAAGTAGCCAAGTTGAGGCCAGTCGTGGCGCAGCGGCTCAAAGTGTACCTGTAAAACCGACTGGTTGTGGGTTCGATCCCCACTCGAGGAAATGAAATATTTAAGTTCTTTGATTTTCACGATTATTACACATTTTAAATAAAACTATTTTAACCGGATTAATCGCGTATATTTTGTATGTTTATACATTTTTGGAAACCCGACGTTTCGAACACTTTGCAGTAGTCCGTGGTCACGGGTAGACTGAGGTGGCATTCGTCTGTCAGTTGACATAATTATTATATCAAACTACCGCCAACGATTTCTTAATTGCCTCGCGTACTGCCCTGGATTCCTGCAG
>JAATLQ010032556.1:0-14634 GCA_013421005.1 Heliconius erato x Heliconius himera
ATTAAGCCGGTAACTTTATTGGATAAATTTAAAATATAAAATATTCGATCTACCCTTAAATATTTCTGTAGCGATGATTACAAAAGCACAATTTTTTTTGTAAAAATGTATTTTAATAGTCATAACACAAATATTACTTAACCAATTATATAAGAAAATAATAATAATATTAAAAAAATATAAAAATATTACAGATGTGCATCAGAATGTTCAAACACAAATTCAGAAAATAAGCAATTATGGTCTCGAGAAAGCTTCCTACACGCCGCCGCCAACACCGCGCCCGCCTCCAGGTGAGACACAGATAGCGACAGAGAGAGAACTATGTCGTGCATATACATATATGTAGGGGCAAAACAGAGATAGAGAACACGCAGATACAAAGAAATTTGAATGGAGAGTGCGAGAGACAGAGATATTACTAAAATACACTATATATATGTATACAACGTATACATATATGTATACGTTGTATACATATATATAGTGTATTTGTGTAAACAGTATCCCGGTGACAGAAAGATAGTGATTTAAATAAAGAGTTAGAGTGTCTACGTAATTTATTTGAATAGAGAATAAATAATCAACTGTAAGATGTCATGAATAGTATAAAATAAGATTTAATAGAGAAGAGTGACTAAATATTTAAACTAGAAATATTAACTGTACATTACATATATACACATGAATATTAATATTTTAAAATACATTAATTCTTACTAATACTTAATTATCTACACAAGTATAAAAACACAAGTCTCAAGTAAACGTTAACACCCCGTTAAATTACAAGTAACCCGCATTAGCTACTTTCCATTTGCTTTAATCAAGAAAAGAGAAGCTTGTTTTTGTCAAAATAGTTTTTTTTTAGCTTCATAATCTAATCCATACATAACATGGTAGGTAGAGGGAACGTAGTGTTAGGATACTTCGTCTCCGTTAAGTCCCTTCCATTCCCCATTTTCCGGCGAATTCTGGAGGCATTGCGTGTTGTGTGGCGGAACTTGACGCCGCGCTTTATCTCGATATGTAATTTCCTCGAGTAGGAATCGAACCCACATATCATGTTTAGAGTCACACAATTGTGCCCCTGCGCCACGACTGGCCTCGATATTTATCTCTTATATTGCTCTTACTTTACTCTTATACAATTAATAAAAATTTAATTAATAGACAAAATCATCTTCCATCGAATACAGATATAAAAATAAATACTTACTAATGTAAACTAAATCCCGTTAAACAAATTTACACAAATAAATTTTAAAATATATCATAAAACTAAAACTACTTTTTTTTAATTCTAAACAATGTAGATGTGTAATCTAAAATAGAAAAAGTATTGAGGAGCATAGATATACCTACGTAAATGAAATACGACTCACCGGCTTAGAGTGTAAACCTACTAAATCAGTTTTTTTTATGTACATTTTTATACCATTCAAAGGATAAAAAAAACATCATCTACTTTTATTTTATACAGTAGAGTATACATTTAAAATTTCGAAATTGTAAAAACGTTTGATAATCATCAAATCATAGATTTTTGTCTCTCCTGGTAATTTGCTTAATAGGCTGTTGCAGATAAGCGTTGTTACTGGAGTGTTATTAGAGTTTAATCTCTATATTTATAAAATAGTCTGTTATATCCATCTACAAATCTACGTAGTCGTTTTTGTACGTATATCCACATAAACAATACATATAAAAAGTCATAAATAAAATATACTACGTTCAAAAAATCTGCTGTGGGAACGTTAACCATACGAAGTATTTTATTTATATAATAAATACATTAAAAAATCATAAAAGCTTACAAATAAAACATATTATGCTAAAGATTGCCGCCTCATAAACTTTGTCCGCTTTTACATGTAAAAATAAATAAACAAACATTATGCACATAAAAAATCATAAAAACATATATTACATAGGATCGACCGCGGGCGTCGCTCTCGAGCCGCCTCGGACACCTCATCCGCTTCTCTCGCTTCCACCATCACTTTCCTTACAAGGCAAGATAAATGACAACATACAGTTCGGTCGACGAGTCGTGGCGCCCTGAACTTACCTGTAGATGGAAATATTCGATTGTAGGATTTTGTTTACTTTTATTTATTTACTTCCTGAGTGTACAATGCGCAAGCTCTACTTTAGCGAGGCCACTACTCGTCGACCGTACTGTACATACATGTATACATGTTGCCTGGCTTTTTTTTTGCATGAGAGCATACCCTGTATTTTATATATAGTTCATTAGTATTTGTAGCATTTTCAATAAAATTATGTTATAGTTCGTTATTTACGTTAATTAAAAGTGTATTTCTATTTAACGAGGAGAAAATATTTAGCAAAACCTTTTAAAGTAAGTAAAATTAGATTGTTTATTGTATATTTATTTTTTAAGTTTATATTACTAGTAACATTCCGTTTTAGGGTTTAAGCATACTAGGATATTAGAATATTTTCAGTTGCCGAAGGGAGCAACAATATATATACTTAGCTAGCGGCCCTCGCCCGCCTTTACGCGCTTGAACGATATGTGTATATGTTTATTTAATACTAGCAGGCAGCAATCTACACGGGGCTTCGCCCACTTATGTTATTTTACTTTCAAAATATACAAAATCAAAACTTTTACGTTCATAATATTTAGTAGGAGTAGGATTTTTGTAATTTTGTATTTTAATAAAAATGTTTAGTTTAGCACGGACGACAAACGCAGTTTATCCCGTGGGAATTCCGGAATAAAATGCTGCCCATATGTTCCACAATCCTCTCTGTTTTAATGACAGTCCTATAAAAGTCGGCCCCATAAAAAACAGAAAGACATTCCTGTCTTAAAATTATTTATTTGTCTTTTAGTATCGCGTAAATAACTATAATTGGCTTTTTTGTAATCACGGACAGACACTTTAGTTTTTTTATTTGTATGTTTAAATTAGATAATTATATAAATGCATGATTTGTGCCTGAAACGTACTTAAGTAATAGATTTTACATGTTGTTAGCATGACATTATTGGTATTTTAGAGTCATTTTTGTTTATTAAGTAGATATTATATGTATATTGTATATTGAAAAACATATAAGACATATATGGCTCAGTTTAATGAATAAATCAAGTAGAATTTGAATAAAAATAAGGCATAGGTGAAATTTTAAAAAATGTAATGATAGTACATATTATTTAAAAGTATATATTTATAACAGTAAGTAGTGCGTGGCGAACAGAGAGTCTAAACACTAGATTCTCTCTGCACACACCACTTTATGTGGGATACAGCCTGAAGCTAACAAAGTTTGTATACAAACTGAGCCATATAGTTTCCACACTCGTATACTGAACGCTCGCATGTCCCCGCAGGGCGCGCGGCGAGGAGCGCGCCGGCGCGGTGAGCTCCCCGCCGCGCGACGCGCCCGACTCCAACGACTCCAACAGCGACTACAACGAGGTCGGTACAGAGCCAGAGTAACTAGCGTAAACATACTCCGCTTCGATTAACACACTTCCATTAGTCAATTAGTCCAGAATTCTGAAGGCATTGCGTGTTGACTGCCGGAACTGAACGCCGCGCTTCGTCTCGTTACCAGAGCAAAGAAAATGAGAATATTCAATATCATTTCGTCGGATGGAAACCGAACTCACAACCTGTTACGCTACGACAAGCCGCTAATAAGTTTGTAAAATATATTTCAGAAGAAAGATGTTAATTTTGAAAGTTTAAATACATACCTATATATGCGCATTGTCCCTGTTGGGATCCCCTATAAAAAATACAAATTCTAATCAATTTTGTTTCTCAGGTATTTGAAATTTCATTTAAAAACAAAATAAGTTTAAAAATATTTTTATAAAAACTAATATCAAAAGTATTTTTATAGTTATCCTGATATTACTGGCAGGGATATTAACTATACAAATGTAATCAAATATTCAAGAAATTTTGAAAAAAATGTTCATAGATTATATTTGGTAAATATTGGTAAAAATTTAATAATAGTTTATAATGGATGGATTATTTTCGAAAAAAGTAACGAGTAAGTATAAATTAATCAGTGATAATGTTGCCAACAGCTATTATACTCATTATAAATGAGTAAATAAATTCTATTTCTTGTATCATTCCAGGGTTGCAACATATCCGAGGATGAATGCGTGATCACAGCCTCCCTCCACATCCCGATGGTGAGAACAAGGAGACGTTCTTCATCTTCTTCATCAGCTCTTCGCGACTCTGCTGTCGGTTCTTCAGCTGCTTCTCCATCACCTGCTGACAGTTCTTCTCCACCAACTACTCCACCACGACCCTTACGTGACCGAAGTGGCCGACATACTGATGATAGGCAGATTGACCGACAAATTGTTAGACATGTTGATGTTGATAAACAAACTGACCGCCTAACTGGACGACATATTGATGTAGAGAGGCAAATTGACCGACAAATTGTTAAACATGTCGATGTTGACCGACAAACTGGTCGACATGTTGATGTCGATAGACAGATTGACCGACAAATTGAAAGGTTAGCAGAGAGACACGTCGACCGACAAGTTGAGCGACACCCCGATATTGACCGACTCGTAGCATTCGGCAGGTGAGTTACCTAAATAAATTAATCTATTTTCTTTAGTACTTTGTGTCATGTGTTTTTAATACATATAATTGAATCTGTAAAATTATATGTGATTAATAAATTTTAACATTTTTTTTTATATGAGCATAACTCAACGGTAATAAAAAAACAATAAACTAGTAGAAATGATATTTTGATTTTATAAGGTTATAATGTTTATTTTCTCTTTAAATGCAATTAGCATGTTAAAATACAATTAAATATCATTAATTGTACCCAAAAAATAAATGTATAAATGCGCATTACAGGTATAAATGTAATAAACAAAATCTTTACTTTCCAGAGAAAGAAACACGTCAGACGCTCGAGCAGTGGTCGTGAGACAACACGACGAGACCTCAGTATCCACTCGGATAGCAACACGCCATGTTAAAAGAGAAGAAACAAGAGAAACTAAAGAAACAAGAGAGATAAAAGAAAAAGAAACAAAAGAAAAACAAGGAGTGACTCTGTACAAAAGGAATGAGCTGATATCAAGCGCCCGCGCGCCGCCCTAACGATATACAATGTTTATATCGTGTTTTATTTATATATTTAGTGGAATAAAGTATTTTTTACGATCCTTTGGCGTTTATTTCTTTTGATATTTTTTGTAATCTTATAAGATATCTTTTGATATTTTTTGTAATCTCATATGATCTTATAAGATATGTTTTCTTGGATATTTCATGTCGGTTTATTTTTTTTATACATATATCTTCCATGTAAAGACACCGATCAGTTACGATTTTATTACAAGTATATGTGTGTTTTTTTACGGAAAAGGACAAGGCAAACGAGCGCTCGGGTCACCTGATGGTAAGTGACTACCGCCGCCCACGACCCAGTGCCGCACCAGAGGAGCTACAGGTGCTCGGCATAACCTGATGCGAAACGCAGTGCCACTACTTAACGCCTGTTTTAAATGCCGGGGGTGGTAATGATCCGGTCGAGTCTGCCCATGCGTGTTGGCATTGCTGGCGACGTGACTCTACCACACGTACTTTAGTCATCTCTTACGACACCACCAGTACCAGGATGATCCTATTCTAGGCCAGGCTCACACGGAAAAAAATTAAAAAAAATAAAAAATGTACACGTTTGTGTTCCTACACTAGTAAACCTTCATTGTTTCTATAAAATCTTTCACTTTCACATTAGTTCCACCTTCTCCAATAATTTTGGCAAGTTTTAATCCATCAAATAATATAAATGACACACTCGTCCTGTCAGCGAGAGTTCTTCAAAATAACAATTGCTATTGAATAATCAATTTTTGTAAGATTTCAAGGGATTTACGAAATTTATTCATTTTATTAATTATTACGATATAAATATATATTAAAACAATATATTTTAAATAAGGTTAATCCTTACAAAGAAAGAAAGTGTTTATCTTTTTCTCGAATAATGTGATATACTTAATATATGTGATGAGAATCATCAATCTATATTAGAAACAAATCATTTTAAAACTCATATTTCGAAGTAATTCGATTTTACAGTTATACTTAATTCTGGATCTCATTCGCTGAGGGTCAATGGTGAAGACACCTACCTAGTCATAAAATATGAAGTATGAATATAATGAAAATAATACGAAATATATTTGAAATGCAAAATAATTACATTTAATTTTGTCTAAGGACTTCGTAGTGCTGTTATCCCATGCCGTCAAACAATAGACGCGATAGTAGTGGGTTCGATACCCGCTCGGAGTAACTGTTTTCAATATAAAATTATATCTCATATTAAGGTAGAAAGATCAGAACGGAGTGTCTTAATACTAGTCCTTCTTCTTATCTCTGTCTAGGCCTGGTCAATCAAAAATCAAAATATAATGATACATATATCAAATATAATAAGAAAATATATTGAACATTATTGGTAATCATAAAAAACTATTTCTGTTAAAAAGATCATTTTATTATCTTCTATGTAATTTGTCTCTCATGATAATAGCGCCGAGTTTCGAAACGCCATCTTGGTACTCAGTTTTGCCCAACGGTGGTACAGCTGCTGTAGTTTCTGAAAACATATGAACATATATATTAGATCTGACTGTAAAAGCGATTAAATAATAATTATATTTAAATAATTTTCATTTCTCCGCCCTGGTAGACGACGACGGTAAGTTACGCTACGTAACTCGCAATATCTCGAAAAATCAGGGTTGCGCAGGCAATGATGACGACGATATTAGCACTAGGTTCCCTCTACCTACCTTGCTTTACTGAAAAATGCTTAAAGCTGTTTTTTTTTCATTCATTGCTTAAAGACTAGTGAAGTAATATCAAAGTATATTACTAAAATATATTTTTTTTAATACGAGGGTCACCTGGAGAGGGTTCTTTACTTAGAGGATTCAGCCACCAAGCAACACGTATATAACCTACAAAGTTACTGATCTGTTTCTGTCAGTATGTTAAATTATAGTGACAACCGCTGCTAGGCCACCCAGGTAACCAGAAACCAGGTCAGGGTTTTAGATATGGTCCAGGAGGTCGTCATCCTTAGCATGACACCTCTCTTAAAGAACCTTCAAAGGGTAAGCGAATAAACTGTTAAATAATACAAAAATAGCCTAAGAGCCACATGTAACCGTTGCCCTTTTTAAATTGTCGATTTTTGTTCTTGGACCACTAATAAATTACTATACATACTTACCGCATTTAGCTCTAACATCGCTAGCGGGACCCCCTTTGGATATGGTACGAGGGGTTGTCATCCTGGGCTTAGGTCCTACACGACATGGGTCCCCAGGCAGACGGAGTGGTTGCGCACAGGGGCCTGTGCCACTTTCATCGGCTGCTCTTTGTAGATTGTCAAACTTAGCACCTGGACCTATTGAAGTAAGCAGATTTTAATTAAGTAGATATTGTAATATTACTTTCATATTAAAATAGGGTAGCTTAAAATAATTTGATATGAACTATATGCGATATAGAGCTGACGCTAAAAACAGAGATTTCATAAGAGATAGTAGTAGTACCTTCAGTTGTCGCTTGGTAAAATGTTGAAAACAAAACGTTAACAACGAGAAATGTTAACAAGAAAAAAACAAAATTAACATTAATCGAAACACAAGCAAAATTTGTGATGGGAATCGGTACTACAATCATTGCGCATACAGTTTTCACAATGAAATCTTCTATAGGTTTTTTTAATATATTTGAATTTCAAAATTTCAGTAATATGTACCAGCTTCACAATAATCAACTTGGTAGGTAGTTTTGTTACGGTCGCGGTCGATACGTTGCTTTAGTTCAGGAGACGCTTCGTTCTGTAGGATGCTGTACAGCATTGGATACTTTTGTTGTAACTATAAAGAAATTAAATATTAATATTACATTTTATTACATAATATATATATAAAAAATATGAAGAAACGAAGAAATGTATTATTTTAAATGTAAGACCAACGTAATCTAGATTCTAGAACAATTAGAACAATATATTTTTACTTTATTTATCCTTCGACTCACCAGACAGATATCGCGTATATAGTCTAATCAAACGTAAAAATTCGTTTCAATACAAGGAAATGAAAACGAAACAATTATTCTATTGAGTAACGTTTAAAGTTAAGCAGGTGTGAATGAATGGATGTAATAAGTATTAATTCCAAATGAAGTACTACCTTATCCAAGAAAGCGTTGGGTTGATCGTACCGCGACGTAGGCGTCTCTGGACTCGCTGCTACTCGCACTGGGTACAGCTTAGGATCTAACATCGGGCCCATTATCTGCGTTAAAGTCATATACGGTCAGTCACTGCACAATAAACAATCTAATAAAGAAAATATATTCAAAAATAGAAATAAAATAAAACGAATAAAATAATCCCAACACACTTTTACACATTACTCGCAAATTTTTAATACATTGCGTATTCAGAGGCGGAAATTAACGCCCAACTGTGGAAATAATTACTATTCTGAATGGGGTTCGCATCTATAATCTATTCCTACCTCATTTCGACTCCACCCGCCCTCCTTCCCGGGGGGTAGTTGGGGCATTTCCTCCCCCGAATACTGCGGGCACCTGCAGTCGGGGGGCCGAGTGTGCTGCATACATGCTTGGTAGAACGCGAGCTCTTGTCCAGATAGTTTTGGGACACTGAAATATAATATGAATTATGATAGAGGGAAAATATTAAAATGGATTTTTTTTTTCAAACCGAACTAGGTACCAAACAAAAAAATTGAGGAAGGAGTACGATGATGCCTTTTAATCACCTCGAGGGAATTGTTATTTTTATTTCCTTGCTCTGATGTAACGTGGCAAACTGCAGCGTTGAGCTTTACCATTCGACACGCAGCGTTGAATGGTAAAGCTAATTAAAATAAAATAGTTAATTTTACCACAAGGACCTAACTACAAAGCAAGAAGCCGACATAAAAGTATTAAAAAAATGTGTGAAATACTTCGTCACATAATCTTTTTGGAGACATGCCGATTTATATTTGTTTTCTCACATCTACACAGATCTACCTGAACCGGACTTACGCTGGGCAGGCGTTATTCCCCATCGCACAGACTCACCTTGATCAAGTGCAGCACAGAGCTCTGATATTAAAATTACGAACTTCCGCAGATATTATGCAATTCTGTAACCAGTTTTCTTAAGGGGAATAGTATTAACGTTGTTGTCAACGATATATACTAGACCTTCCATTAAAGCCTGTGGTACCCTAGGATTCAGTGCTGTCTCCCATACATAGCAGAGTAGGCAGAGGAAACCTGGGAACCTAGTGTTAAGATATCCCGTTCCAAGTATGACATTTCCGTTCTCCACTTTCTGCCGAATTCTGTGAGCATGCATGTTATTTTGCGGAAGTCAACGCCGCGGTTTGCCTCGGTACCAGAATCAAAGAGATGAAAGTATGAAATATTTCATTTCCTCGAGCAGGATTCGAACCCACAATCTGCCGCGTTTACAGTATCTCGCACTCCTGCGCCACGACTGGCCTCAACATATAAATGACATGTTGCAATGAAATTCAAAGTCAAATAATTTAGCTAGGAGCATTCATTGCTATGCAAATGAGGGCATGGCCGATGTTTTTAATACTGGACGGGTTAATTAAAATCTCTGATGTTATTATATTATATTTTTGTCCGTCCGAGTAGGACAACGTCTCTCACCTGATAGTCTGTTTACAAATTGCTAAAAAACAGTGTACGAGCTGTACAAAGTTTACCGTAGTGAGTCAAGGTAATATCAGGTTATGAGAATTATGCCATGACTAGTATGGATTTAACTGTCGTATTTGAAATATTTATATAGAGTTCTAAATATCAAAAAATAAAGAAAAAGCAAAGTTATCTTCATGCTGTCTCCCGCATAAAATGGTAGGCAGAGGGAACCTAGTACCTATGCACCGCCAAACTTTGATCACATGACGTGTTGAGGTACAGAACTTAATGCCGAAACAACATATAGAGCTGTTTAAATGAACTACTAACTCAGCAAGTTTCCCCGTCGCTCCTTCCCCAGATTTCGCTCCTGATATGTTCGGCCATAAGTAATCTTTTCTATACGTCGTCAAATAATGATCCATGTTTATATTTAGTTACAGAAGGAACTTAGTCATCACTAAAATTTAGATTTTTGATACACAAACATTGTAAAAAAATATTAAACTGTTGTAATTTATGTTTGTTGTGACATTTAGATGACGGCTAACTTCTACTAGGATGAATGTGTAAAAAAAGGTTTGTTTTTTATAGTTTTCATCAAAATGGTTCATTCAATTTCAATTTATATCCTTCGATTTAAACTTAGTTGTACTCGTGAAATATAGTATCGCGAGAATACATGTCGGCCTTTTATCAATTTGCGTTTTAAATTTGCTATACGTAAAATATTTTGAAAAATACAAAAAATGTCCTTAGTAATCTATAAGCTAAGGACATTTTTTATATTTCTTTATCGTTAGTTTTAAAAATTATAAAATAATAATTATTATTATCATATTATATATAGTCACAGTCAGGTTGAATATTTTCTAAATGCCAAAATATTTTCTAAACATCATGTATTAAGTATTTTTTGACATACAGGAAGCGCGATTTTCTAAATAAGTATTTATCATGTATAAAAATTAAACATCATAAACAACAAATAACACATTTTATTTCACCAATAAAATTACAATAATAAAACAAATAAAAAAATCAAATTCTATAAGTATAGGAATAAGGATTTTTCCATCGTCCATATTTGGGCTCCTCTCGGGGAGGTCCAAAGGGGTTGTTGTCTAGAACCACTTGTGCTAATAGTCCGTGACTCACTCCATAGCTTGTATCTCCTGTGTTTACTCGTAATATACGACGAAGCTCCTCTGCAAATATATGTAAATATTAATATAAAATATATTATTTAAAATATCTTCTCAGTTTACTTTTATACCACAAGTGGCGACTTATACAAAATCTTATAACCAAATTAGGTAAATTGTAAAATTTTATCTTAATTAATCCTTTCAGTAGTTTTTTCCTAAAAATGGAACAATAATCCTTCATCACAAATTTTCAAATTGGTAATATTTGTAGGAAGTAGAATAGTACGGTTTTAACCCTGCTGGAAGTGTAAAGATACTCGTTTTTTTCATGCGTGTTGAGGGACGAAACCCAAAAAGGCACTTAGTTAATTAAGGTGCGGCATTTCGTTAAGTATATCAAAAAAATCGAATAATGTACCTATATACACATATCATTTCGCCCAGTAAAATTAAACTCACAACCGTCGCGTTCACAGTTACACAACACAACGCCGCCGTTTGTTACCAGAGCGAAGAAAAGAAAATATAAAATATTTAAGTAGCATGAGAGGGAGTCGAACCCACAACAGTCGCGTTTGTGCCTGCGCCTCGACGACTTCAATGATCTCTTAAAGAATTAAATAAAAAACTAAAATAAAAGAAACTCACTTTGCAACGACGCATCGAACTTAGGCTTCATAGACAATGCAGAAGGCGGTTCAGCATACTTCTCCGGTTTGGGGTGCCTGTAAGAACCTTTGTGACTGGTGTCCGGAATGTAAATGTCCTCTGGCAGGCGCAGAGTTTGTAGAGCTCGGGCTCTCCGCGCTAAGTTGACCGACATAAATGGTAGTTCTGTAAATAAATAGGAATTAAAAAAAAACTATATGGACATAACTGGTGTGTTAACTATAAAACTAAAAACGTGATACTAAAAAAAACTGTTATTACTTTTTCTACTATCGCATTTTTATATTATTATTATAAAATATATATTTACCTAGAAACGAGATTTAAACTTGTGATCTGTTAATATTTATTAGAAAAGATATATGTATGTACATAGTAACCTACATACTTTAATATTTTCGTTGTATTTAAATTTCTTTTACTTCCCCCACGTCACAACTTTAATATTAAGAGACTTCGGTTCTTAAAGTTCATTGAATCTATAACAGTGGCGTAGCTGGGGGGGTGCGAGCGGTGCATTCGCACCGGGCATCAAAAGGAAAGGGGCATCAAAGTCTACGATCAATTCTTTTAATTTTTTTTCAATCAAGAATCAAGAAATGTACAAGAAGAATGAGAGAATGAAAATTACAATCTCGCTATCATGTCAATCGAACATGAACTAGTCGATACTTTTGATTTTGAAAATGTGATTCATGACTTTGCTAGTCAAAAAGCGCGTAATGTCCTTTTTTAAATGTTTGCAATATTTTTTACCAAAATCTAATGTTAGAACTTATATATAGTTATTATAGTTTTGAAACAATAAAAAATTATATATCTACTCTTTAGAGTTTTGAAATCTGAAATTATAATATTTTGACCATTTTAAAGGGCATTAAGTCCTAAGCTCCACCAGGCAGCAAATACCATAAATTCGCCACTGATCTATAGTCCTACTGCGTCACTATTGCCTCTTAATCTTTGTTAGCGTACTGTATTCTCTTAATATAGATTAATAACAAACCTCGGGAACAGTACTTAGTAAGATATTCAGTTCGTTTGAGATCTTGTATTTCGTGATCTATGGGAGTGGGATCTATATCTTCAGACATATACATTTTTGTCAACTTTGGATGATCTTCATCAAACTGGATATGGAAATAACAATTATTTTTTTATTTTACGTTGTATCCAGCATGCAGCACGGGAGTGTGCAGTAAGTGTTAAAACACTCTTTGTCTTCTAAACAAAACGAGAAAGTTTGTAAATTCATATACTCGAGCGGGAATCGAACCAACAACCGTCGCTTATATAGTCAAACAAACGAGGTCCGCTGCACTACAACGGCCTCAAAAATAAGGTACTTATAATTATATTATAGATGAACTGCAATGTTAACTCCCTCCAAGCAATACGTTCAAAATGGACAAAAAGAAGGCGGAGGAATGTATTAGTTATATGTTAGACGTAAAAAATATATACTTATAACTTTTCTAATTATAAAATAAATATTAATTTTATTACTCTCATATCACAAAACTTTCGCCCATTTAGACATGCACAACATCATACATGGTGTGGGCAGATCAGCAGTCTTTTTATAAATATAAGTTTTTGTTTTACTATACAAAAAATATTATAATATATTTTTAATAATTTCACGGATTTTCCCAAGTAGCAAGGTAGGTCTAGGAAAACAAGCATTAAAATTCCTCCCACGCATCTGCATCAGCCAATCTTTTAAGACAATATCTATTAATTTGGCAGATGTTAACAACATATTATATTATATAACGTTATTACATTTTAATAAAAATTATTAACAATAAATTCAAACTATAATTGATATTGCGTACCCTTTTAACAGCATTCTTATAGTATTCAAAGTTAATGGGACAGAGGACATCAGGACATTTACGAGGACCTTTCTTGGCTTTGAGAGTGTCACGACTTACGCCGACGATGAGGCAGTCGTCGTCAACAGCTTTACGACGAGGGCTTTTACTACAGTCAAGTAAAAAATATATAATAAATCATTTATTGTTTCAACACTAATATATTTGGCTTACTTTCACATGCATAGGCAGAGGGAACCTTGTGTTAAGACTGTTCCCACTTCCGTTCCCCACTTCTCGGCTACGACTAATAATTATATTCGAACGTAGCTTTTAAGCAGCAGGGGGCAGAATTTGAATTTGAGTTCAAATTTAAAATAAAGATAACATAGTAAAGCTAAGAATTTGGTTGGTTCAGCATTCTCAATAACTACTAGTTCAAATTAAAAATTCTTTCATTTACATCTTTTCGACGTAACCCACTAACTCTGCATTCTGCAGTCAGATTACATCGGACACTGAATATATTATGTCATAGTCAACACAATTCTCAGTTATTTTCGTTTCCGCTGGTCCACAGTAGTATGACATATGTGCATAAATCATATATTCCCATAAATTATGGAATTAAAATATAAACTGATTTAAATTCAATTTCGCCATCAAATACAGACATAACTGAATATAATATTTTCTTTTTAGTATTAAAATATTTTCACAAAAAACGTTCACGATTACAAACTATCAAAATATTATGTTACGTTATATTTCTTTACTTTATGATTTTAGGCTTGCCAGTTTACTTCGCAAATGTCACGTAAAATGAAAAAGACACGATGGAGATCGTTCAATTAAATATAGAGAAAATAACACTTCAAGGACAGATTTTTTTTAAACTTCACGCTATATCCCGCACATAACATTAGGTTCCATGGTACGTAGTACCATGGAACCTAATGTTAAGACACTCTGTTCGCCACATTCTGGAAGCACGCACTTATATATGTATATATATATATATATATATATATATATATATATATATATATATATATATATATATATATATATATATATATATATATATATATATATACTAGCGACCCGCTCGCGGCTTCGCCCGCTTTGACTACTGAATTATTCATATAATGTACCTATGTTTGCAAAGCACTTAAGATTACTAATGTGAAAATTATTGAAACCTTAATGCAACCCACATTTTCGTAGCTCCAATAAGGATGTTCC
>JAATLQ010032558.1:0-14638 GCA_013421005.1 Heliconius erato x Heliconius himera
TGCCCCATATATGTTCAAAGCTACCCCGCAAGGGGGGCAGCTTTGAACATTTGACTACTGCTACTAAAGTTGATATTGCACCTTTACCTTATATATTTTTCTACATACGATGCTACGATTGTGTGGCACAATAGTTGGACTAAGCATTGTGAAATAGTAAAGAAGTTAAAAACTGTAGAATTTTTAGATATGACACAAAGTTTAAAAATCGTTCGAATGTGCCCCCCTCTCCCCTATATTATTTATGTTATGTTTTAAGGTTTACGCAAATTACGATAAGGGCGAGGACTAGTTTTATATGTAATCTGTGTTTTCACAGTCGGGCTTTGCACTATTAGCACTATTAATAGATATTTTTTAAATACTAAATTCATATTATATCACTGTCGAATCAGAGGTATGGGCCACATTTTTTATTTAGATTTGTATTATAATACCGGTGTAAGGTTTACATAAAAACTAGTCACGTTTCTAGATTAAGTTAGATTTCGAGCTGTTTGTTTTTTTTTTTGTATAGATTATAGATCTAACGATAATATGTTCAATAATAGCGGGTTTGCATTATTTTTTATTATATATCGTGTATACATTGCAATTAAGTATATTGTAGAATGTATGTTCATATAAAGATTTCTTAAAATGTCGAAAATAATTAAAATATAAAAGAAATCCCTGTAAATGATTTATATTCAATAGTAAACTATATCCTTATACGTACTCACTGCAAAAGTAATTAATCTTAGTTTATATATATATGTTATATTGAAACATAATCACGTCACGGTCACGTTTATTTTTGGACGCTGTTTAGTGTTTAGATTATTCGGTCGACTAAATCATGTCCTAGGTAATGAGAGATTTACTATATCACATTTAGATTGTAATACTTTTTTAAGCTTCACTCTGTCAATCGTTTCTCGTTTTTCACCAGACAGAACTCAACGCCGCGCTTTTGGCCTTGACACCAGACAATTAAATGAAACTATATTACTTTTCCTCGAGTGGGAATCGAACACAGAACCTCGTTCAGTCGCTTTAACAGTCGCATGCCCCTGCGCTACGATTGGCCCCTAAGCAGGCTTCATTAGCTTCACGCTGTATCCCGCACACAGCAGGGTAGGCAGAGGGAACCTAGTGTTAAGACACTCCGTTCCCCACTTTCTGCCGAATTCTGGAGGCATTGCGTGTTGAGTGGCAGAACTCAACGCCGCGAGCAGCGCCGCGTGCCTAAGCAGGCGTATATACTATTTTAACAGACATTAAGCTTTTTTTATATTTAAAATCAGTCTTCAATATATACAAATAGTGATTAAATTAGTTTATTTACATATCACAGATTTAGGAATATTACATAGTAAAATTTAATTTAATTTTTAAAAGTGTTTAAAAAGATCCTCAGCTGAGCTATTTATTTATAGAATATACAAATAAATTATTGAATAGATTTGATCATTTTTCTTTTAAACATAACAAAATGAACTTCCACAAAACTACTAATTACATATAATACAATAAACATAAAATAGGAATTATTCTCATAAAATTTTACTATTCGATCACAACAAATGAAAAGTAAACACAATTTGAATTCCACAGCGGTACCTAAGGTGCAACGCACGCACGTGTCGGAGGCGCCACGTCGCCGCGAGGCGCTGCCCTACACGTTCTGGCAGGAGACCAGCGAGACCGCGCCCTCCTTCACCTTCCAGCTGCGGCCGCGCGTCATGCAGGCGCGCGACACTTGCAAACTGTTGTGTTGTCTCAGCGGAAAGCCCACGCCCACTGTGAAATGGTTAGTATGTTGTTTATTGTATATTGTTTTTTATATTTCTTTAATGTGGTTTTCTATTCCTGCAGATTTAGAAAGAGAAATAATATTTCAATTAATAAATATTACTAATGTTTTTCTATGATTCAACATCGTAATATGAAAAAAAATAATATTGTTATTGTTCTGTTAATGTAATTAAATAAATCAATAATATATTTTAGTTAACAAAGTGATCTTAAGAAGTCTATCAAAGTTACTATTTTTTATAATTATGATTTGTTTAAATTTATTTTTACTAGGAGTCAAGCAAAAATACATATTGATTTAGATTCAATTTGGTCAAAATATTACTACTAACTTACAAAATTATTTATGTATATATTTATATTTATGTCTTATAACTTTAATATTCTTAAACCTTCAGGTACAAAGATAAACGCGAGCTATCCAAATACGACTACGCCATGACACATTCAGATGGTGTTGTCACAATGGAGATTATTGACTGCCGTCCCGAAGATTCGGGAAAATATACATGTATAGCGACCAACGTACACGGCACTGATGAGACATCCTGTGTTGTAATTGTTGAAGGTAGGGAGTTCATATTTTTTATTTATTGATTTATATGACGTTGTCTTTAACTTCTAATTATTTATAAAAACAAATACTTTTGACCTTTTTATTCTATTTGGGTAAAATAAAAAACGGTCCTAAATCTTTTTATCTAATTTTACATATTTATATTCTATATTCAAGGTGAAGTAGTAAGTGAGGAACAAGCTACCCTAGCACACAACCTGCTTTACTCTGGTGAAAGAAGATACATAGAAAAACCTTTGAAACCTGCACCGACGCCTATAATTACCAAGACTAAAGTACGTATTTTATCATTTTCTCGCGTTGTTCGTTAAATAATTAGATTTTAAGTATTTTTCTCCACATTCTGCCATATATATACATATTTGTTAAGAAGAACTCAATTTTGTAATTTAGCTACGTTATTGAGTGCTTACTGACAAGAAATGGAATTCGTTAACATTGCATAGACAGTCTTCCTTAATTCATTTTTATTTATTAATTAAATAATATATACATTGACAAAGGTTTATGGCATTTGATATAAAACATAACGCTTGCAACTCTTAATAAAAATAGTCTTAAAAACAAACTATAAATATATTCGCAGGTTACAATTGACCCACCATCAAAATCATCACTGGCCAGACCAAAATACTCGCCCCAGAGCTCAGTGGAACCTAATAAGAAGAAATATGGAGCTAAGTTAGATTCTGACGCGTCGTCCAGATCACGTAGTGCTACTAAGGAGTTAGTTTGTGAGTATAAATTAAAATTTTATGGTAATAATATTTCAATTATAGAAAATATTCTTACATATCATATAATATAGATTATAGGAAATATTCTTTAAGTATATTATAACTTATACTGACTATTAGTTGATATTTTTATATATAACTAGAAATTCAAAATTGTTGTAAAATTTATTCTTTAGTGTATTAAACTAGACATCCTTGCACATTTTAAACTAAATATTCATGTCGTATATGAAATTAAAATGTACAGTTGTAATGAAAACAAATTAGATTAATTACCTTTAATTTAATTTGAACATTTAAAATAGTCGTTCACAAAATATGTATTTTAAACTATTTTTAGGAACTATCTTCAAATTAAATTTCAAAAGCTAAGTCCATTTTTAAAATGAAATAATATATTATAAAATGTTTACATATCAATCAATACGTGGAATATTGTCTCTTTAACCGAACGATGCAGAGAACTCGCAGATGTACTCATGAGACGTCGGGTCTAGTGTGCTTTCCTCCAGGAAACTCACTGGAAGGGCAATAAGTCCCGTAACATCGGACAGGGTTACCGGCTTAAACAGGGTGGAAGTGTAAGCACCACTTTAAATGAAACCACAGTTTTAACTACTCTATAAAAGCCTAATATAAATCAGAATAAAATAAATTTCCAAAAATGAAAAAGTTATTTTTTTAAACAAAATAAATAATAAAATTGTCATTTTTAAATAAAGTTGATAAAATGAAGTTGACCGTCGCTGCGACCACTTGATGCGAGTAAGAGTACTGATTGAGGGCGTTACGTTACAAACTTAATCAGTGCCTGTGCTCCCGGTCACGGTCTCACGGTCTTCGCAATACAGAGGGAGAAAATATTCTGAGAACCTGTATTGCGTCTGATCTGGCCGTCGTGAAAACGTTCTTCCAAAAGAATCCTCAGCACATTATCACGTATAAGAGCGGATCCCACTCAACTCAAATGGACTACTTATTGACCAGACGGTGTCATTTGGGCAGAGTAACTAACTGTAAGGTCAATCCAGGCGACAGCCTGACGGCCCAACATCGTCTTCTTTTCACGGACTTCGAACGTCACTCCGAAAAAGAAATTAGCCGAGAAACGTAGGCCTCGGATCAAGTGGTGGTTGCTGAATGGATCGATGCAGACCGACTTCCCGGCAGAGGTGAAAAGTCATAATCTTTCGACTAACACCGAGACTGCTCGGTGCTGAAGTCAGACTGGAGTCGCTAAACGTGCCAGTAAGAGAGCTGTAGCCAGAGCTCCCAGTGAGAGTTTGTCACCATTGTATGATAAACTTGAAACAGTGGAGGGGCAGAAGTTCATTTAAAAACTGGCACGTTCCCTGGATAAAACGACGCAAGATATCGCAAAATGTCTTTGCGTTAGAGATTCCCAGGGAACGCTGCTCTGTAGTCATGCCTCTGTGAAGTGGCAGGCCGGTGGAGAAGTTACTTCCAGGAGTTGCTCAATACTCAGCACCCATGCAGTTTTCATCACGACCCACCGCCTAACCTCGGACTTATTGCCCCAATAACCCTTGACGAAACTCGTTATTGCCTTCGACGCATGAAGAACGGAAAAGCAGTGGGACCTGACGACATTCCGTTCGAAGCGTAGAAATCGTTGGGTTCTCTTGGTGTGCTCATGCTTACTGTCCTTTTTAACCATATCTTGAACACTGGAAAGATGCCACACTAGTGGCGGCTCAGGTTCATTACCCCTATTTACAAGGGAAGAGAGAATTTACAGTGTTCAAGATTGTGGTATTTAAATGGGCATTAAGGTTATGAGTCATACCATGAAGCTCTTCGAGCGCATGATCGACTTCAGACTCCGCCGCGAGTGTACTATGTCTGAGCCTCAATATGGATTTCTGCCAGGATCGGGCACTATGGACGCTGTTTTCGCCCTCAGAACATTGATGGAGGCATACAGGGAAAAAAGGAGAGCTCTGCATGTGGCCTTTTTAGATCTGCAGAAGGCCTTTGACTATGCGCCTCGTCAGTGCATCTGGTGGGTATTGTGATCCAAATCCCGCTTCTATGGTTAGGACTGCTGTTGGCGACACTAAATCTTTCCAGATTACAGTAGGGGTTCACCAGTGCTGGGCTCTTAGTCCGTTCTTATTCAATGAGGTGCTAGATACTGTCTCGGCTCACATCCAAGACCAGTCTTCATGGCTGATGATGTATGCCGATGATATAGCACTTATTGACGAGAACCGACTGATGCTGGTGCGTAAAGTGAACCTGTGGAAAGGTACGCTTGAGAAAGGCGGTCTTAAACTAAATGTGTCCAAGACCGAGTACATGGCTTGCGGGAGCCCGGACTCGAGCACTATCCTTATAGGTGCTGAACCAGTTGTTAAGTCGGAAAAGTTCGGGTACCTTGGATCCGTCGTGCACGAGTCTGGAGGTATCGATCACGATGTCCATAGCCGGATAAGCACTGCTTGGGCCAAATGGTTCCGCCATTCGGTCACGGTCACTGGTGTGGTCTGCGATCGCAGGATACCGCCCAATCTCAAGGGGATCTGATATTCAAGAGCATCATCCGACCGGTTCTTTTTTACGGCAGCGAATGTTGGCCAGCACTATCTCGGCACACTCAGGAGCTTATCGTCACGGAAATTAAGATACTGAGGTGGATGTGCGGCGTAACACGGTCTGACTGCATACGCAACACATTCATTCGAGGTAGTCTTGGAGTCCGTGACGTAGCGGATAAGCTCCAAGAGCGTCGCCTGAGATGGTTTAGTGTCGTTACGCGCCGGCTTAAGAACTATGTCGGATGCAAGTGCCTTGCTATGTCAGTCCCTGGAGTGAGACCTCTCGGATGCGCAAGGAAGCGCTGGTTGGATGTCGTGATGCAGGACATGAGAGCCAATGGTCTAACCGCCGAGGACGCTAAAGACCGTACAAAGTGGAGTAGGTTGAGCAGGAAGGTAGACCCAGGTAAAAGCCGGGATTAATGCCAGGAAGAAGAAGAAGAAGGAGTTTACATATCAACACGTTATTATTATTAGTTTCATGTAATTCTATTCTGCTATTCTGTTCTTATCCCGTCCAACGCGTCGGCCCAAAGAGGTCTCTTCTACTACGATGTAGTCCACTATCTTAAACAAAATGTTTATTTTATTAACTCCTATGTACTTAGCACCATAAAGAATACGTTACATAACCAATTGCCCCGCCAGTGCCGGCGTCGGACTCGTCGATGTGCGCGCCGTCGTTCGCGCGCGCGCTGCCGGGCGCGCTGGCGGCGCGGGACGGCGCGCCGCTGCTGCTGTCGTGCGCCGTGCGCGGCGACCCCGACCCGCGCGTGCAGTGGCACAAGGACGGGAAGCCGCTGCACTCCTCCGAGGTGAGCCCACCCTCTCTACCCACCGCCTGTGTGTATGTGAAGTATGGGGTAAAAGTGTACAAGGATGGGCGCAAACCATCTCTCTACGTTCGTTCCAAGAATATAATTTAAAACTTATATCAAACTTCACATTTTCCTCCTCCTAGCTTACCCCCTCCTGCCTCCTGTCCCCCTCCCTTTAAGATGATTGTAACTGTTTTTAAACGGAATTTTAATGCAGCATTTAATTATAAGCGTAGCGTTTGGCGCTCCGTTCTCTCTGACTACCCCGCTAGGGATAAACCGTGAAGTTAGTTTAGTTTTAGTTTTATTTAATCTCTCTCTCTTTTGCAATATTTATAGAACTTTGTTTACTTTCTGTTATCTTCAATTAATTAAAATTTTGTTCTAAATATTTCCTATAATATAATGATGGGGGAGGGGGGGGGGGGGTGTCATCATAATCAATAGTAACTTACTAGGCAAGCGGACACCACTGTAAATCGCATCAACGCTCATCAGGCTTGATACCGTCAAACGCAAGCCTATTCCAATATTCAAAAAAAATCGTGTCATTCATTATATTTACTCTATCTCTTTATTAAAATCTTTCAATATAACATACATTTAAATAATATTTCCATTATATTTAGGTTGTGGATCTAAAATATAAGAACGGTGTAGCGTCACTGGCCATCAATGAGGTGTTCCCAGAAGATGAAGGAGTATATTCCCTTAAAGCTATCAACAGTCAAGGAGAAGTCGAGACCAAATGCAATGTTACTGTTCGAGGTACTATATAAATATTTTTAATAGATTTATACACGATTTAATAGAAAAGTCATGAAAAAAATATTAAATAATAATGACTTATTTCACTTTTGATTACTTGAGCATACCAACGATAATTTTCAAATGTAGTGTGCTAATTGATGTATGGAGTTTAAATTATATTATTTTTATTTATAAATATTAATTTATACATAAAAATAATAATAATATTTAAAAGTGTTTATAACAATATAATAAAATAGATAATATTTTTATTATTGATTTATGATTATTTGATGTACTAATGGATTATTTGGTCTACAGCGGAAGGCACGGCCTCAGTGTCTCTAAAGAGTGACAAACCGCCAAGGATTGTAGATCACGCCAAATCACAAATTGTAGCCGATGGAGATCCTGTTACGTTGTCTTGCAGGTTAGTTTTTGTTTTGTTGTTTAATTACTTATTTTTGGTACGTTAAGAGTGTAGGGTTATGTCACTGTGTCTGTACTGGTTCTCTTAGTGTCAAACAGTGAACAATGTTTGTTCAGAAGTGAATAGGTGCCTAATACAAATGTTAATCGATTCTTACATTAAATTCGTAGATTTCAAATAAAGGTTTCAATTAGCAAATATTTAGCATTAGAGTATGTATTTTGAGCAAATTATTCTTGATATGAAATTACTATATATAAATAGAATATGTAATTATTCATATTTTTTTTTCTATATTTATTTACTCATAGACATCTATATTTATAGAATAAATACATCTATATCTAAGTTTCGGACTATTGGTTGCCTGTAAGAAACCGCTTCTAGTTGTAAGGTCGCCATTGTAGAAATAAGAAAAAAAGTAAAATTTAATATTTTAATTTTAACATTTTATCAGTACAATAAAGTATTGTCACATTATATAACCATTGATAACGTCTTAACAAATATGCTTCTCAATACGAACTATAGATGGCGTTGATTGTTTTTAAATCGCGCTTGCGTTACGTTCTAATCGAAAATATAAATTAAGACTTGCATATATGTTCTTTTTTTTATCTTCACGCTTTTTCCGTGGATTTTTGAGTGCAGCTATTTACTTAACGTAAGATAGCTGTATTTATTGAAACATTAATATTATTATTATAGTATAGGTTATAATTTATTTAATAATTCAATGATGTATATTATCAGTGATGATATAAATAACAAATACAAATAATTATATAATGATGCATTGCATACTTGCATAATATCAGTGATGGATATTGAAAAATGCATCGATATAATTTTTGACGTAATTCGACGATTCGATTTTCGACATGATTCGTTAAGTCGGTGTTTCAATAAATACATCGATGTTTTTCATTCATCGATTGTTTGTTTTTCTATAAATTAAATCTGTATGTGGCAAAGATATAAAAAAAACAGGTTTCTATTAAAAAGAAAGTGGCTCTAATTAATTTGATCATGTGTGAGCTATCGCGCTTAGTACCATAATATTGTTAAACAGTATTTTGTTTTACTTAGCACTTAAGCAATACTCCACACAACTTGCCAAATACATTTTAACGACAAATATATGAATTATAAAAAAAATAAAAATCGTAACGTCGTAATTACTTTATCATATCATTATTTAAAAAAAATGATGCAATACATTCTACACGAGGCTAGAGCATTTTTTTATTTTGTTTATATATTATACCTATACAATTTTATGATATTTGAGTAAGCTCGATTTGTCGAATTTGAGTAGTGCCATGGGTTCATCTTTCTAAATATCGTTTTGATCATAGATAATATATCTAATATTGAGGCCAGCGTCGCAGGGGCACAAAGTGTGACTGTAAAACCGACTGGTTGTGGGTTCGATCCCCACTCGAGGAGATGAAATATTTACTTAAATTTATATTTTCATTTCTTTGCTCTGGTGCCTCCAGAATTCGGCAGAAAGGGGGGAACGGAGTGTCTTAACACTAGGTTCCCTCTACCTACCCTGCAGTGTGCGGGATACAGCGTGAAGTTGATTTAAATATATTTTATTATAGATAAAAATGGTACGGAAGTCGAAAGACGTCGTGCGCGAGTTCGATTCGCTCTCTACCAAACAAACTCATATTTATTATATGAGTATAGATATTATTTTAGTAATAATTAAGTTTAATATTTCTAAATTTCACTTGCGTTTAACAGGATCGCGGGCGCCGAACGTTTCGACGTAGTCTGGTTACACAACAACAAGGAAATCAAACCGTCGAAGGACTTCCAGTACTCGAGCGAAGCTAACATACACAAACTACAGATAGCCGAGATATTCCCTGAAGATGCTGGTATGTAGAATGTCTTTTTTTGTTATTTTCATAAAATTTAACTAAAGTGATACTGTACATAGTTTTTATTGAAAATAATATTAAAAGTGTTGTATGTAACTCGACAGTAATCACCACACATTTTTCTTGGCCTTAAAAAAAACTAAAAGTCAAACGTTGTTCTATATACGAACAAATTTAAAAATAAACTACTTTGGTAATTATGTATGTAAAAATGTTCTTTGCACTTGTTAACCAAATTAACTAAAAAAAGTCTGATAAATTATTTTTGCCTTACCGTTTCTAAGATCTTAGTCCAAGCCAGTACTTTTTTTTAAATGAAACTTTTAACCTTTTATTCTCAGGTGTATATACGTGCGAGGCGTTTAACGACGCGGGCGAGTCATTCTCCTCCTGTTCCCTAGTGGTGTCAGTGTCAGGGGAGACGCCCGTCACTCCGCAGTACAGCGCGTTCCCCAACTCCACTACTCTCGTCGCCGGTGAACCTGCGGTGTTCAGCGCCGAGTTGGACAAGGTAAGATAGGGCCCTCTTTGAAAGAAGTCCGTTACTTTTACGTATAGCCGTATCCGTATATAAGTATAATAATCATATAAACAATACGCAGAGTAGGCAATTAACAGAGGGAACCTCAGTTCTTCACTTCCCGTCCGAATTTGAGACGTTTCATGTTGAGTAATATTTCTTAACACAGATTTCTGTCTAATTACCAGTTATAGGAAACTAAAATACATTCTCCCGATTAGGATTCGAACACACAATCATAAAGATACGATCTTTAGTCGAACGCTAAGAATTGATTCCGTCGAGTGTCGACTCCACAAGCGTCGTGTTTATAAATTGCTGCTGCATCTCAACGGCCTGTAAAAACGTTACCTGCCAATAAAAAAATATCTTTGAAAATTATAATGAACCTCACATATTCTAAATGCCAGTCGTGGCGCAGAGGCACAAAGTGTGACTGTAAAATCGACTGGTTGTGAGTTCGATCCCCACTCGAGGAAGTGAAATATTTAGTTACATTTATATTTTCATTTCTTCGCTCTGGTGTCGAGGCAAAGCGCGGCGCTGAGTTCCGCCACTCAACACGCGATGCCTTCAGAACTCGGCCGAAAGTGGAGAACGAAGTGTCTTAACACTAGGTTCCCTCTGCCTACCCTACTGTGTGCGGGATGCAGTGTGAATCTGATTTGATTTAATTTTTTACATTATTTTTGTACAGCCACCGCTCCAACTCCAATGGCTCAAAGACGGTAAACCCATCGACGAGACATCAAACAGATACAAATTCACAATGGAGGGCACATCCAGATACCGCCTCGAGATCGTCGCCTGCAACGCCGACGACGCCGGACAGTACCAGGCCCGCGCTGTGGGCTCGAAGGGAGACTCGTTAGCAGCCTTCTATTTAAATGTTGTCGATAATTAATGAAACACAACAAAAAATCAGGCTTATTACCTGTTAAAAATAATACCACGACTGACGTAACAAGTATAAAGTATGGAAACCGAAACACTACCTTGCGACACACCATACTTTAAACAAATGATATACGAAGTTAAATAACTGAAAACGATTTTTTTTATACGATTCGGAGTTAGTGTAAAGAAGTTTTTTTATATTTACATGAATAATAATAATTATTTATTTAATTTATTAAGTAATTAAGTGTTATACTTTATCGAAAGCTTACGAGAGGTCGCTACAGTACGTTCTCTAGTCACTCGCGCTATTTATCGATTGTTATTTATTTATTTATTTATTCTCTCAATATATATATTAATATTACATAACATTTGCAGCATCTGGTTAAAAGCTTGGAATTAATGAATGTTGTTCGGATGTCGATTTTTTTTTATTCGCCTTTTGTTCGCCTCGCCCGTCCGCCACCACGGGCGTGGAGCGAAAGGTGATTCAAATAAAGCGACGTCTCATGTTACTTTTTTTATATAATTTAACTGTATTATTTAATTGTAAATAATTTAATTTGTATCACGTGACCGCGTAATTTATTATAAATATATATACCTAAAAATTATAAGTGACTTTTATTTTTAATGATTAACCAAATATATATTTTTTTTTTCTACGTACAATTTTTTTTACTGTAAAATGCTTCAGAAGATTTTTTGCATATTTTTCCATAAATGTATTACAATATCATGGTCTTTTGATGTAAGTCCCATTTAATTATGTACCATGAATTGGCTTCAATATTGTAGATATTTTTTTGTTGGAAGCTTGATATTCTATTAGAAGCTCAATATGCCTTCATTTTCGTGATGGAAGTTGATTTTTTACTGTTTTTCCAACATTATATAACGTTTATTCGAATAACGTAATTATTTTTTGTTCATAATCGACTTTAAATAGCAAACGCAGCAGTATTTCGGGTAGGTCGTTCCCGGTATCTTAGGATACCTAAGGATAACTACTAGCAGAAGGTTGCAATGGCAAGAAATAAAATAGAAATAATAGATTATATATTATAAAAATTACAGCACTCTTCTCTGTAACTAGTAATTAAAATAATTGTTCTTCTATGTATTTATTTCTTAGATGTAATGTGATAAACCAGTCAGGTCATAATATACATATACAAATACTGCTATATATATACAAATACAGCTTCACGCTGTATCCCGCACACAGCAGGGTAGGCAGAGGGAACCTAGTGTTATGACACTCCGTTCCTCACTTTCTGCCGAATTCTGGAGGCATTGCGTGTTGAGTGGCAGAACTCAACGCCGCGCTTAACCTCGACACCAGAGCGAAGAAATGGAAATATAAATTTAAGTAAATATTTCATCTCCTCGAGTGGGGATCGAACCCACAACCAGTCACTTCTACAGTCACACGTCGTGCCGCTGCACCACGACTGGCCTCAATGCTATATAATATTTGTAATTAATATTCGTTCAGTATATTAATCATTTTTTTGTTTGTAAATCGAGGTCGACATGAAAAAATCCATTAGTTTCAGCTGAAAAACTGAAACGCCAAGTTGGAAAAATAGAGGGTAAAAATAATTAGAAATTACTCGGTCAAGTGTTGAATTCGAACTATTTAAATTGACCTATAATCCTGCCAGCCAGTCAAATTGTATATACTTTCTTTTTAATGATTTAAGATTAACAATAAATAAATATAGTGAGGCCGTCCTGATGCAGGGGCACACGCTAGTTGTGACTGTAACGCGACGTTTGTGGGTTCGATTCCCATTCGGAGGGAATGAATTATTATTTATTTATGTTTTGATTTCTTTCGCTCTGGCGTCAAAGCAAAAAACGTGGCATTGAATTCTGATACTCAACACGCAATGGCTCGAAAATTCGGCGGAAAGTGTGGAACGGAGAGTCTTAACAATTAAAGTGTAATTAAAAATATCCAAGATGTTAAATGTTCAATAAATAAACATCAATATTGGGCACAATTTCCAGGTTACATATTTGAACTTTTTACGTTTAAAACATTTTTTTTTGTGGTTACTTAGTTTCGTCTTTGTATTTGGAGATTTGTACTTTGGGTGGAAAGCGGAGAATATAGTGTCTCGACGAGGTATGACCACTTTGCCTCTTCCTCTATTCCAAATAAAAAAACAAACAAAGAAATATATTGTAGTAATAATCTTTGCCAATAGATGGCGGTAGTCAGTTCTGATTTTAATTTAACTACATTATAATGCTTAGTCGTCTTGGCGCAAGGGCACAAGCGCGCGACTATAAACGCCACGGTTGTGGGTTGATTTTCACTTGGGGAAATAAAAAAAATAATATTTTTATTTCTCTGCTCTGGTAACTAGGCAATATAGGCATTGTGTGTTAAGTGGCGGTAGGAATTCAGCAAAAAGTAGGGAACGGAAATATCTAAATAGGAACAAATGTGTTACCACTAGATCTCACGCGTGGGTCTCGTGGGTCATTTGCGTTGTGCGTATTTTTTTACAAAAGTTTCCAACACCGGCGAGAATCGTTGGTATTGAGGTGACGATAGTGCCTTGTGCTTGTTTCTGGGCTTGTTAGTAAGAAAAGAAAGCACCAGTCTTGGCTTTCCAGTCCCCAATTCTGTCAATAGCATTCCCAATATTCCAAGTATTCGAGCACCTGGTGTTCTAAATTCTGTTAGATTAGTGGCGTTCGATTATCAGAAAGTAAGCTAAGACAGATGAGAATTATAATGCAAAAGGCCTAATAATTAATTAAAAATATATATAAAAGAAACCTAGTAGTATTGATGAGAAAAAAACATGAAAATATTAAATAAGAACCACTAGCATTCAACAATGAGGACCGCCGCGGGACAGACACAGTGAGCTGTATCGAGTCATCCGCATGGACGTGACTTAGCACTAAGTTATATTCAAACACTTATATTAAAATATGAAATCCTCGAGAACGAGTTTAGGCTTTTATTACTTTTTTCAAATCGACGCTGAGTAAAGTGACGCGGCGGATTGTGTTTTATTTAAGTATGTAAAGACGTATGTGGGGTCTCTTGTTTCATCTCTAGCTTTATAATTATCGTTTAGTATGGAGAGGGGTAAGGGAGGGAGAGAGTAAGGAGTGACTAAAATTATAAAATTGGATCTCTATTTACAGCTCTGTGAAGAAATAATTCGATATGTATGCAAAATTAAACAATTTCTTTTCTGATTCTTATATATATTTATTGTAGCTGGATAAACTCTTTGAAATACATCTTGTCTTGAATACTGAGATGAAACACTCTCCTGCACATAAAACTTTAATTTGAATTGAACTTTATTTACCTCTTTAATGTAAGATGTGACGGTTATGGGTTCGATTCCCATTCGACACAACGAAATATTTTATAAGTATTTTTATTTCTTCGCTCTGGCAGCAAGGCGAAGCGCAGCGTTGAATTCCGCTAATCAACACGCAATGTCTCAAGAATTCGGCGGAAAGTTTTAATGGGAAGCAGAGTGTTAAAAATAATGTTTATCGTTTCTAAATTATTAATATTTATTTGGAGTAGGATTGGTTCCCTCGATCCAGTTCAACAATGTACGATTCTAGTACCGAAGCGACTTTTAAGGACATTTTTCAAACGGGGGGGGGGG